>JAPQRN010000012.1:17329107-17355946 GCA_037367275.1 Coranthus polyacanthus
ATAGAAATTAAGAAGTTAAGTAATGATGTAGTGTCATGTAACGCAACAAAACGGTGAGTCTTCATAAAATACAAACAACTGCTGCATTTAGGTCAGCTGGGAATTTTGACAGCTCATAATACCAGGCCTTTTTCCTCATAAAAAACTCTCTTCTCAGAATATTTTTATTATTATTTTTATTTTAAAATATTGCGGCTTTTCTTCTTGAAATATTACGACTGTATTCTCAAATTTTACATTTTTTTCCCCATCCTCCGTGTGGCCATAATACGCCTTTATAGAACTATGTATGCAGCAAAAATGATGTTTGCATAGTTCTTTCCAGTAATTATTATCACATAATTGATTTCCACCCCATAAAGCATTTCTTCAAGTTTCATTATCACATCAGTGGTTTATACTAATGTTAATACGTCATGTTTATATTTCCCTTGTGTTGCACTAAAACAATATATCATTTCTACCAACACTGAAATCTGAGAAACTCAGCCGGTTTATTGTGCCGTGGACAGTGTGTTTTTCCATCCAGATGGTTAGAAGGATCTTTAGAGGTGAATGGATTCAGAAAAAAGACATAAAAACAGAAGCAAAAGTACTTAAATGACTTTCTCTGTGTTTCAGACGTGCCCGTATTTATCCTGCAGAAAAATATTTAGTGATTTGAACTTGGTGTTATTACATGAGAGGAACCAGCTGGGGTTACTTTGGGGTTGGCCCGTGAAAATGATTATAGTAACACCCTGTTAAAGTTCCCCGGCTGCTTTGTTTTGAGAAATAATTGGATTGGTGGTTATTTTGGCTCCTGCTGGCTTATTCCTACATAAGTGTATAAAATAATAGTAACAAGTGCAGCCTATTGGCCTCCTGCTCATTTGGTCTGTCTGCAGAGGTTACACAGGGAAGTTAAGTTTATTGAACTCGGTATCCTTGTGCACTCATTGGTTTTTATTTGAAGGCTGCGAGGCTCGGAGCGGATCCTCTGAGCTGTGTTATTGTAGTGGTGACCTTGCTTCTTCTCTAAAAGCCTTCTGTCAGTGCAGATTCTTACAGGCACACAGCCCTGTAGTGTTGGCTGCAAACTCATTGAATCTGCCTCGCCAAAGCCAACAGGGCAGTCGGGTGCAGGTGCTGCTCTGAAATTGGTTTGCTTTTTGCTTAAAAAGTAAAGTGTGCTTCACCCAGAATGCCTCTCTAAACAGTCTCTGTAACCAGAATCGGCTCCCTGTGCTCCACTTTGGGGTTTTGGTTTCTCTGGAATTAAAATGTCTGTTTACTCTGTGCGAGACAAATATATGAATTGGATTCTGATACTAGACTGTATATATTTGGGTTATAAAAGCTGCTCAGACGGTGATATGTGGCCTTTCCAGTAAATATCCAGTGCGGATTGGGAGTCGGTGAATCAGCCTTGGCCCGCTCTCAGTTTTTAAAGATTATTATGAGACTGTGATTTCAACGAGAAAATTGACTGAATGAGATTGAATTCAGCTTTTTGGCAGAGGCAAAAGCTTGTTGGCACACAGAACAATATCTAAATAGGAATCACATTTTTCACTCAAGTTAGATTTAACTAGAGTGCATTGTCCTTCTTTCTGGCTCACAAACTTAGCTGTCTAGAAATGTGAAAGGAACAGCCGCAGAGTTTCGGTGTATTAACATTATTGGCGCGTGGGGTGTTATATCTGGCAAGGACGATACATTTTAGAAATACTGTATATGTAAAGAGCATCTGCTGTAGTTTCTTCTCTTAACCTGCAAAGCGTTAAATAGGTCAGAAACATTTCCCTCTTTTTCTTGGGGTTTGTAAAACGCACAGGATACAGAACCAAATCATTACCATGGAAGGGATCCAGAAAGTTAATGGTAACCAGGCAGAGTCAGATGACATTGTTATTGCAGCCGTCCCGTGGAAAGTGAGGGGAGCTGAAAATTTATATTTGATTTATAGCAGGGTTTGAATTTATGTTCCAATAGGAAAGTAAGCGATCTTCGCCCGGCTTTGGGCCCCACAGCATCTGGCGCTGGAAACATCTCGGTATCAAACGGGGCTCCTTCTACTTTCTCTTTTTCGCTGCTTAACCACCAAGAATTTACACCTGTAGGGGATATAGTCTTACTATGTTTATTGGACAGGATTCAAGTCTGAGCCCTGAGAAATTATCAGATGAGTGAAATAAGCTGCTCTTTGTGGGAAATGTTGAACAACAGGTCAGCAGACGTACCTCGTTTCTAAAGGATTGCTCCCATTCAGATGTTTTGCACAAGTAAAAATACCAACACATCAATGTAAAAATACTCCCAAGTTTACTACAAGTAAAAGTCCTGCACTAAAAACCCTACTTAAGTCAAAATGCAGAAGTATTAGCAGCAAAATGTGGTTGAAGTACTTTACTAAAAGTAGTGGTTTGGTCCCTTTGACTGATATATTATTATATCTGACACCATTAGATTATTAATAGTGAAGCATCAGTGTGGCGGCTGCATGTTACTGTTGGAGCAGCTGGAGTTTGAACTACTTTATGTCCAGTTTTATCTACAGAGACACCAGATAAATCTGAGGCTCATCACATGATTAATGGGAGAGTGAAAGTTGAAAAAAAAAGTTCCAATACACAAATCTGTTTTCACTTTTTGCCTAATCTTTGATATTTCTTTTGGTGACATTGGACGATTTGAACATTTATTGAAATGAAACCATATGAGAATTTTAGAGGAAAAGATCACTATTTGTTTGAGCTGTTAACAACTAATAGACAATGTGAAATGTGAGGCGACTACACTCTGTTTTCTAGGACGTCAGAAGACAAATAGGTGAAAAGCACCGGTTTAATCTTTAGCATACACTTTATCA
The DNA here is from genome assembly GCA_037367275.1 of Coranthus polyacanthus. Lineage (NCBI taxonomy): Eukaryota > Metazoa > Chordata > Actinopteri > Kurtiformes > Apogonidae > Coranthus > Coranthus polyacanthus. The sequence goes on from JAPQRN010000012.1 coordinate 17,331,959, forward strand.
AAACAGAGACGTCATCCAAGCTTTCATTTCTTCACATCTGGACTCCTGTAACACCTTGTTTACCTGCATCAGTGGCTGAAATATAACTCAATTTCAAACTGTGCAGAATTCAGCAAATTCAAATGTTCTTCTCACATCACCTCGGTTTTAGCCTCCTTTACTGGTTACCAGTCCGTGTTAAAATCTTGCTCTTGACTCACAAGGTTGTACATGGCCTGGCTCCAGACTACGGTGAACTCTTAACTCCTCGGCGTCCAGAAAGGACTCTCGGACCTGCTGCGTTAGATCTCCTAACCGTCCCGGAGTCCAGGCTGAAGTCAGAGGTTATTGAGTGTTTCGTGTACTCCCACCTCAGCTTTGGAGCAGTCTACCAATTAGTATTCGATCTGTTGACACCGTTGTTGCTTTTAAATTCTCTTTTAAAACACAATTTCATAGACTTGCTTTTTTTGCCTGACAGCTAGTCTTGTTTGTTTTCAAAAATTCAGCTCTGTTGCGCATTTATACGAACATGTTCTTTGTATTTTTTTTTGTGATTTCTTTGGAAAGGCCTTTTAATTTTGCACTTGTATCTCGCTGCACCGGTGCTTTCCTTTTTCTTTTGTGATGCAGTTTATGAAAAGCATTGTGTGTTCCTAACTTGATAAGTGCTATACAAATCAATAAATAAAATAACAATGTGTTGATTATCCATTGTGTAAAATCTTGATTTTAAAACTCACTAGTTGCTGAAGCTGTCACACAAATATGGTGTAAAAAGTACATTGTTTGCCTCTGACATTTAGTTAGAGAAGAAGTATAAAGATGCATAAAATACGAATGAAAATTACAAATCCTCAAATTTGCACTTACATACAGTACAGTACTTCGTTGTCATCGTTGCTCCTCTTCATAATTGTAGATATGCAGCTGAGACATTATTTACTTTGCTTTATTATGCTCTAAATGGTGTTTGATAGCTTGAGTGTCTCCTCAGGATTGCTAGTAGTATGGTGTAGACATAAAGAAGTTTGATTTGCTCAAGTGCTGTTATTTATTAGTCCTTTCTGAGCAAAAATATACTGACTGTCAGTCTCCCTCAGTCTTGTGAGTGTGCTTTTGAATCCGTGAAACATCGTATCTTCACATTATTATCTGCTTGAAGTGATGATATGAATACCATTCTTTATGGTTTGGTAATAACTGCCTTATTTTTCATGGGGATGCAGAGCATTATTTATCACTGGCAGTGTTCATGGGGATTAATGATGCATAACTCTGTCGGAGTTGTCTGGCATACAGCACCAGCCGAAGGAATCTGGAAGGTTATCAGAGCAATAAATCCCAAGTTTTTCGCCGTTGTTTGTCACGATGCACTGCAGCAGCCGGTAGTTATGACGGCTCCGCGTGTTCCCCCCTCCTCTCTGGCTTTTCTCTCTGTAAGCCGTCAGAAAAATAACACAACTTGTTTAAGCTGCCACTTGATAAGGCGGAATTTGATCGCACCACCTTATAGTTCAAAGCGGGCAACTGTTCTTAAATCTCCTCCTTATTACATTGAGTCTGTCTGCTTCCAGCTGCATGATGGGAAGCAGATAAGGAGCAACCTCTACACCTGCTGCCGGTTTCATGAAGGTGTTTGAGGCTTGTCTGTAGGGTTAGACCAGACTCGGTTCTGTTCGATTAGTGTAATGCAAGTTAGACGGTTTTACAACAATAAAGAGAAAAAACAAAGCAAAGTCACTCCCCGATCCGTACCGGAAACCCGTTTTGTACTAAATGTGTGAAAATGCGGCTACTTCCTGTCACCGGTATTTTGTATAACAGTTTTCTGTGATATAAATGTAAGATTGGCTGAAATATTGGTGAAAGAATTAAGCACGTTTTCATTCATACGAGAAGGTTCAATATAACAGGTATCAGGTATCATAACAGGTATAACAGGTGGTGCAGTAAGGTGCGTTTTTTAGTAATTCAAAGCAAAGTAACAGTTAAGAACTAAACAGCTTTGTGCATCGGATACATTTAGACTTCTATCTGAGGTCTATTAATTAGATCTAAGCCTCAGTCAGAGTCTACCTTTGTCAACCCAGCCCCTGATGTTTTGTTCTTGGCAACGAGAACACTCGTCTGTTCAGTCTTGCATTTTAAGTGTTTTGTCAATTGCCATCATCTAATTCGGTTATGTCTATAAACTGAAAATTAAATTAGGTGTGTAGACTGTTACACAAGTTCAATCTATAGCAGCGGCAGGAGTAGTATTTCTTTCATCAGGGCTTATTTTCCCGGTTTAATTTATTTAATAAATTGCCCCTTTAACTTGCCAAGCAGGAGGAAGCCATCCATGCATTGTCCATGATCCGGGCACAGAGGAAGATTCAGTCTATTAGTGCAATGATGAAGCCTTTACTGCAGCGAGCTCGCTGATTGAATGGCATCCTTCTCAAGGTCAGGCCGGAGCTAAGAGCTATTTTCTGCTTACCTGTGCAGCCAGCCGGCCACAGAATCTGCACACAAACTGCCTTTACACCAGCCGGCTTAGTAAGCACAGCCGCTCATTGCTGATATTTCCAGCTGGTAACATGAAGAGAAACGTCTCCGCCTGCAGAAAAGGACACAAAGGCATGAGTAATATGATAAGTGGGATCTTGCTACACTGCGTAATAGACATTAAGAATGTTGTTTTTCGATCTGCGCCAAGGGCCGAATCATATCCGCCCATTGTGTCCCTGTCAAAGTAAAGCAGTGTATTTAATGTGAATCAGTTTACAGTGGATGTGCAGACGGGGTCAGAGGTCAACCTGGGAGCACAGCTGTTTTGTCTGCTCGTCTCTGATGGATGTGAAATGTCTGCTGGGTTCACAAGCATCTGGCTCAAATAATGCAGAATCTGTGGCAGTCGTGTTTTAAGCCGCTTATGTTCAGAGACCTTCTTTAGATCTGTCAAAATCCCTGTTAAACAATATAGAAGTGTGTCACTGACACAAACAATAGACACATTAGGATAATAGTGTCTGGAAAGGGTCGGTTTTTGTTGAGAAGATTATTATTTTGCTGTTGAAAAATCATGTCACAAAATGCAATGATATGTTCATTTCAGGGCTGAAACAATTAGTCTATTAATGAGTTAAATGTGTGGCAAAATGGCGACTATTTAGATAATCTGTTATCAAGTCTTGCCAAGAGGTCATATTAGCTGTTTTACCCAGTGTTCATTTAGTTGTAGATTTCAAAGCAGTTTAGTTCTCGTCAGTGCTGGCTTAGAAATGGAAGTACAAACAGTCGCTGCTTCTGTAAGGAGGGATGTGTCGGTACTTCAGAGATTTTTTATATGTTTAAAATTGACTATTTTGAATTTTGGATTGTTAGCAATTAAAAGCATGTTATTGGAAGACAGAAAAAATATAAGTTGTTGTACATGAATTATGATCTTAATATGCTTGGCTCAGTATGGGCCCTGCTACCACATTATAAGGTTTCATAATGACTAATAAAGAGCCAATATGAACATGTGTAGCTTACTATAAAGTGCCTCAACCCATGAAGGAAAACTTCATCCTTCAGTTCATCACAAACATTAAAAATGAACACATTTGTACATGGTTTAACACCTGAAAAGTAACTAAAGCTGTCAGACAAATGTAGCGGAGTAAAAAATACAATACTTGTAGTGAAGTAAGAAGTATGAAGTTGCATCAAATGGTGAAGTACCTCAGATTTGTACTTTTTATTTTAGGGATCAAGGATTTGAGCATTTCTTTTATAAAATATCTGGACTTGCATACATTAAAAGCAGTCATAACACTCATTATAACCCACTTCCTCCCAGCAGCTGATGTTTTGAAGTGAATTTTCCGCGCTGCCACATTGAATTTAGTCGGGCCTGACCTGTGCTAAGCCCTCAACCGGGGCTGTCATTTGGTGTATGTTCAGGAAAAAATAAAAAAATCTCTTCCGTAACACGGATCACCCGTTCTGTCACCATATCCAGGGGGGGCGCTGCCACCTCCACAAGATCAAAGCACCGTGCAAATCCACCGTACTGCGTAGTGGGGGAATTGTTAAAGGGGGGGAAGGGGGTTGGACCTGAATCACCTGTGCAGGGGCCGAGCACAGCTGCACCACCCACCAGCTGGAGCCCACGAACCAAAGACAGGATTAGAGGCTTTAGCTGCAAAGGTCCCTCATCATCCCTGCTCCTGAACATTGTACGGCAACAACCCCCGCAAACACAAACGCCACTTTATGATCACTTAATAACTCACTTCATGCACACGCACACCCCCAGTAAATCCGCTCGTATAGCCTCTATTGTCTCAGATAAATAGGACAACCGTGCAGTCTGGGACTCCCAGCCCATGAATCTGGTCTGGAGGCATTTTCTCTCCTTGTCACCCCCACACACCCCCCCCCGCCCTTCCAGATATGTATCTCAGCTCAGCGCCGCTTTATGAAGCTGCTCCCGGTTCTGTATTCGAGCTTCTTGCCTGCCAGGTAAACTCCTCTCTGCTGCTGCGATATGGGAGTTTGGCTCTGACTGACTGAAACAACATCACCTTGTTTATCCTGTAAATAATTCACCCCTCCCGGGCAACAGAAACAAAATCAAGGTTGTGTGTTTAACAAGGGAGACGAGGCAAAAGGAGAAAAAAAACTCAGGTGTTTCCTTTTTAGATAAACTTGGCGCCTGGAGACAGCGACACATCCCTGATTCCTATGCAGCGCGAAGATACTGCAGTGAGATGTGTTAGGTGGAGGTGTGTGTGTATATATGTGTGTGTGTGTGTGCGTTGGGGTGGTGGGGGTTTATTTTGTGTGCTCACTGAACTTGCCCTTTGATAGCTCTCTGAAGAGGGTGCAGAGATACTGTCGGGGACATTCTTGTCGTGTTTAACATCAGAACCTATGGAGTGTGTCGGCGCGTCATCCAGTTTGATGCTTATCATCGGGGGCTGTTCCGGGGAGCTGTCACCTACCCCCCACCCGCCATCGCCGCCGCCGCCCAACGATGTACACACACACACAAGTATACATGTGTACGGAGACATGTGAGCATTTGTTTTGTCTAACATTACTCCCCTGAGGTAAAGTACCCGTGTCACCTGTAGCATCCAGGTTTTAAACACGTACTGCGACACGTACCATGTAGTTTTTGAGTAAACTCAGCACACTTGTTAGAGGGCCTCTACTTCTCAGTGTGTTTTTGTAAACAGAGGTTTGGAGATGTGAAGATGTACCCCCATAAACAAACAAAAACTGCCAACTGTAATAGAGGTCGACCGATAGTGTTTTTTTTTTTAAAGGCTGATATTGTAACAAACATCAAAGTAATAAATATCAAAATGAATCTGAATCACTGAACATCAAGCTCATAGAGCTGTAAAACATTCTAATCATTATGTAGAATGATCACTGTCACCTAAATGAAACCTACAGGACAATAGTGTGAGACATGGCCAGAATAACAAACAAACAAATAAGTATAAAAGATGCATTCGCTGCAGAAGAAACAGCACTTTGTCCAACAAAAACTCTCAACTTTTGACGTCACCTTGTAGCCAGTCAAATACAGAGTTGGGAATTGGTAAGATTTTATTGATACCAGCGCCATTATTAATTCTCCTTATCGCCCCGATTCTCTTACTGATACTGGTTGATTTTCTGTGTTATGAAAAAGAAAAAAGAAGAAAGAAGAAAAGTTGTTTCGATCACAATCAGTATGACAAAAGACAAAATCATTACAGCTGTGATAACTCTCCTGAGTTATGAAATCCTGTCTCGGAGAACTGTAAACCTCTGTGCTGTGAGAAGCCTTCAAATTCATGGATCTGTTCCTCAAACTGGATTTCCTCCATTGTATTTCAGCAAAGCCCTTTGTGTTGTTTTACGCAGAGCTGATATGTGTTGGAGTGACTGCTGACTCCCTAAAATAAGCACAACAAGTAAAAATGGAGCAGAACAGGAAGCTGCTGTCAGACTGCTGCCACTGGACTGATGAAAATGTGGAGCTAATCAGCTCAAGATCCACCACTCGGTATATCTTTATACACACAAATATCCTCACGGTGACAGAGCCTGCGCTCTTAGAGGAAAAACAACGAAATTCAGAAGGAAACTGGCACAATGTTGGAATACAACCAGGCCTGTAACAAAAGGGGTTTTAATTTAATGTGTGGTTGTAAAAATAAGTATCGCCTTTGTGTCAACACAAAAAAACACAGCTATCATATCGACACTTAAAGAAAAAATGTGATTACTTACATTAAATTACTTTCATTAACTTAAATTATTAGAACTTGTCACTGCTGGATCTCAGATAACATTCCCATGTTTAGTTATTTTAACATTTTGAAAAAAATTGTAACGTCTCATGCGGGAGGAGAAAGTACACATTCAGATCAACTTTTCAACAGGTGAGTCACCCTTGCTTTCTTCTTCAGCCTCCTATTGAACATAAGGACGAGTGACAAATGAAAGCATCGAACCAGCATAAAGTGTCTTTGTACGGTGTCGGTCCACCTGTGTCTCCTTGGCATTAATTCTACAGTCTGGGAACTCTACTGGAGGGACGAACACCACCATTCCAACAAAAGATATTCCCTCATTTGGTGTTTTCAATCGTGAAAACACACTGGGCCTTTTAAGTCTCTTAATAGTGATTCTTTAGAGTCTGTCCGCACTAAAAGTACTTGTTTAGTCCGGTTAAACCTGAAAGAGTTTGTGATTTCTGACTGCATGTAATCGTAGTTTTACACACGTCTTGGCCAAAGCAACAGCTCCAGAAACAAAATGTAAGAAATCTTTTATGTAGTGTAAATATTATATATTTTGAGTTCATCGTGAACCTGTGGTGGGATAAATTAGACTGTTGTGGGTCACTCCAGTCTAGTAAATAATGGGAAATAGTGTATTGATGCTCACAGACCTAATGTCATTGTCATCCTGGAAAGACCGCACCCATCAGGTTTCTCCTTTCACTTGTCTCCTGTTTGTACTTTCGAATCCTCAGCGCCGTCCGTATCACAGCTTCTCGTCTACACATTTGTTTATATACGTTTATCATGAGCCTAAAGCTGCCCGAGAAGTGTGAAACAACCATAAAAAGTGTCGACTTCAGCAGTGATAACACATGCTGGTGTGTCAGCGAGGGACGAGCCAAACTCTGATCAGAGACAACAACTGAAGCCGATATTGGGCCGGTTTCCCATCAGGCTACATGCTATGCCTCCCCTTTGAGTGTTGGTTGTGTAGAGGAGAATGTGGTTGACTGATCTGAAAGGAAATTACTGGAGAGAGAGCTTATCCATGCCTTTGACTGATAATCAGCTCATTATCGTGTTGATCATTTACAGCTCTGCCGCTCGCCCGCTCTCTATTCTTTTAGCTGTGTCACTGAAGCAGAGCGCTGAGACTTTTAATGGCTTGGCAGGGAGCCCGCAGTGGTGAAGCGGAGTTAAAACAACCACCATGCTAGCCCTGGCTAGTCTCCACTCTCGCCCACCCCACTTATCAACCCTCCCAGGGAAGAGGAAAAAATTAAAGAAAAACAACAACAGCGACGACAACAACATATGCAACCCCAAAGCGAGCCGTGCCCTAGCACCCCAACATGGCTAACTGTGCATGAAATTGAGCTGATTGGAGTTATTGACCAGAAGGCTGCAGCCCCTGAGAGGACAGAGCGGAGGGTGAGGCGGGACGGGGGCGGGGGTAGGGGCGGTGTTACCTGATTGAGTGAAAAATCCTCGGCCGGTTGCTTTGATGCCCGGCACTTTACAGGAAAGAGTGATTTAATGGAAGCTGCCAGACCTCATCAATGTCAGCGCTCGTGGCGAGGGCCCTCCGCTCCGCCGTGCTTTATATAAAAGCGCTCGCCATGACAGCTCCTGATGGACAGATGTTTGCTAGTTGTTTTAACTGCGCCGTAAAAAGAAACGCGGATACATCAGCCTTCCACCTCTGCCTCTAAAAGACGGGCTGTGCGGAGCAGAGGTACAGCGGTTTCAACATTTTCATTAGTCAGGTTTTTGATTTCAGCTTAGGTTCGGTTAGGTTCATGAATGCTTAAGTAGGTGACTTTAATTGAGGAAAAAAAAAACGTACTGGACAAAAACAGCACAAACAGATCAATCAAAAGTAGGACCCCTTCAGTCATTCACATACTTAGATGCACAGTACCAGTACATTTAGGAATCGATTGAGCTTTAAATATAAATAGTTACATAAGTAGTTTTATTTTTATTTGGAGGAACTGACTAGTTTCAGTTTTTCGGGCCTTGATTAGAAGCTGAAAAAGGTAAGTTGAAAGAATTCACGACATCTACTATGACTCATAAAACCATTGTTTATTAAAGGTCTCATATTGTGTTGACTCCTGGAACTTTTTTTTTTCTTGACTAGTTAGACACACAGGTTACTCTTTCTCATGCTACTTTCCAGCTTTTCTAAAAACCCACGACATGGTCAACTCGCCACCAAGCACATTCTCCTTCTTTGTTCGTTTCTTGTCATCATCATCACCTTTCCAGTCTGTGTAAATGTGACACGCCCGCAACAGTCCGCCCTTCAGGTCAGGAGAAAACCCACTATCTTGGAATGAACTCTGTGGGTTTTGATCCAGTTTATTTTTGGTCGAAAAGCTCTTCAAAATGAACGGCACGTGTTCTGTGTTGGTAGAAAAGGGCGTATGTGAGAGCTTCTCAGGTGAACTGTCTCTGAATGTTACTGTCCTTATTCTTCAAAACTCATTCACCTGTTTTTTTTTTTTTTTTACTATACCATAGTCAACGTATTCCCATATACTGTAGGACTGTCCCACTTTCCGCCTGGAACTTTCAGAAAATATTGTTCACACATCAGACATCACCTTCGTCTTCTTCTTTGGTATCTGCTGTGCTGCATTGCCGTCCCTCTGATACTATTCTGTTACTTTGTCATTTTCATTCTCAATCATTTTTATTAGAACAAAGTTCGTATATTTGCGACCACGATGCAAATTGAGGAGAAAATTAAGCAGATTTTTTCCTACAGCTCTGTTTCGTTTATGTTGCATTGCTCGTTAGTTTTCATGTTTTTGAAAACCCTTGTTTTTTTATCTCTTTTTATTTCTTTCTTAGTTTTTGTTAACTGTAATACCCCTGGTGTGGAGTGATGGAGGCTGCCACAGGCCACCCCTCGCCCTCTGCTATTTTAGGCCTCTATAAATAGCCCTATTGAATTTTTGCCGGGGTTGATAAGCCTATAATTAATGTGACCATCATTAGGCACGGACAAGTTCTTCTCAAGAGGACTCCGCTGGTGAGGTGAAGCGAGGAAACTTGTCTTCTGTCCTGGTTTTTAAGGAGCAGAGTGGAAACAGGAGTGACGGCCAACCGGCTACTCGGTGATGTGCATGAGGTGCCGCTTTGTTGTCGAGCTGCAGGATAACGTGCGCTGTCATCTATCAACTCCCCGCAAAAAGGCCCACTGTGCAGCGTCTTCAGTAGATCTGAATTGCATTCGAATTGCATCATTAATAGAGCAGAAATGATTCCCAGCAACTCCGGGGGAATACATTGACCCCTGAGGGAGACTAGAAACAAGACAATGTTTTTACAGGAGGAATATCTAACTAGAGGTCCCATTACCACTTCATCAATATACAGCAGCAAGTGAGAGGGAAGGCAGGAGGAGGGAGAGGAAAAAAAAAATAAGAGGGAATGTAATAGCTTATAGTGCTAATGGCAGTCTGAGCGCTCAAGTCCCAAACATTCAGCCGCCTCATCTCATCTGGGCTGTGTAATTGCCCTCCTGGAAGCTGCCACGCGAAGCGGCAGCCTCCGTAGTGAAGAGTGGCAGCTGCTGGATGTTGAGGAACAGGACTGGGTCAGCTCCCAGAGTAGGGCTGCTTGCAACCATGAGATGTCATAATTAATAGGTTTCCAAATAATCCACATGAGGAGGAGGAGGAGGAGGAGGAGGAGGAGGTGAGATTATTTGGATATATTCAAGCCTAAGAGACACAGAGGAAGCGTTTACTCGAGAAGAGTGATAGCAGTCCCTGACAAGAGCTGTTAGTGAATGAAGTTACTGAGCTCGTAGCCTAGCATAACGACTGTTTACGAGTCCTTTGTTCGAGTTATGTGCAGGACTCTTCCTGCCACGAGTAACTGTAGATACAAACTGAACACAGACAGATCAGTCACAATACACAATTAAACACTGAATTATTGTAGTATGTTAAGGATTAAAAACACAGTTGCTTAATATTAAAGTTGTCCATAGAGCATTATTGCACTGGGTCCAGTAATAATTAAATATAATAATTTGTATAGCATCTTTCATACCAGAGATGCAGGTCTAAGTGCAGCTACAGGACTGTGATGAAACATATACACTGAATTTGAAAGTAAAAGTGTGTAAGTAATATCAGCAAAGTGAACTTTAACGTGTCAATGGCTCCTTCAAACTATTATAAACATTATAATATTCTTTTTTTATGACTATAAATAACACATAAGAGCGTTTTAATGTTGTAGATTGTCAATGTGGAGCCAACTTTAGATATGTTTTATACTACTGGGATGGCCTGTCACCATCGTATCGCAAGTGTTTGATATAATCGTGATTATTTTACACAACTGTGATAATCGTCTCCAGTCACCTGTGTAAAAGCAGCTGGGTGAAACTAACACGAATAACAGCATTTTATCATTATTTCCACATAGCTTTTCACCATTTGACTGGTGTCATTCTTCTTCTGCGAGGATTTCCGTGTAGTTCAGTGTGGTTTCTTTTGATTTTGTACCTGGGTTGAATATTTCAGTTACGGGCTCTGTATATTTAAGTCCTGTCATATCTGCCATGTTCAATTCTTATTTACAAAAGGCAACAGAAAAATCTATGTAAATGCGTAATTGAACTACTATTAGACTCATAATACAGCGGTTGCATAAAGTTAATAGAATAGAATACACAATAATATAATTGATTGTCAATATTGTGACAGCCCTACTACTGGGTAAATTAGTCGCATAGAACTGAATAATGTCATGTTTTATGCAGAACGTATCAAGTAACTTAAGTGTCAAATAAATGTAGCTAATATTTACCTCTGAGATGTAGTGGAGTAGAAGTACGAACCTGCATAAAATGGAAATACTCGTGTGAAGTACCTGGCTTGTGTACTTGAGTACCAGCACTCCCCATCTGCTCGCAGTCTTTATGCTAAGCTACGCTAACAGCTGCTGGCTGTGGCTGCACATCTGATGCGAGAGCGGTTTCAATCTTCGTTTGTATGTTTAAACTGCTCCTTTAAATTATTGTGTACTTATCACCACTTTGCCTTTAGCGAGCACGCCTGCTTTTCAGGGATATTTTTCCTGCTTGTTTGTATTATGTTTCCCCCTTCTACCTAGAGATATGTCGCTGTGGTGTATCATGGGAACTTATTAATCTTTGGGGACCGGCGTTCTCCCTAGTTAAGTAAATATACATGTGCTGCTGTGTGAGATACAAGCTCGCAGCACCTTCAGAAAAATCTGTTATTTCAGCTCCTCTCTGCCTCTTTTCTTCCTCCTCCTCCTCCTCCTCTTCGTCTCTCTAACATGCCGCCTGGGGGCAAATCTCACTCTGTCTCATCTGCTGCTTAATTTCACTGGAGCGGCCCTCAGTAATGAAGCGCCTTGATGTACATTTGCCAATTTCTGCCTCTGCCACTGCGGCATAATTGGGATGTGACTAAGCATGAATACCCAGCGCAGGGTTGGTTGACCTCTCGGCGACCCCGCGAATAGCGCTTTTGTCATAATGGAGGTATTATCTCACATAATCTGGGAATGGAGAGGGATTGTCTGCAGGGTGCCAGGGATGGAAATGAATTGATCTAACTCTCTACTCCTGTGCACCACAGAGGAGATAAAAAAATAAAAAAAACTGCAAGATTTTTTTTATAATGAAGACATTTTGTTCTTATCTATTGCTGCTTTGTGTTTATTGGTGTAGGAGAGCAGCTCCTGGCAAAAGCAGGGGTGGGTTTTTTTAGGAAAGGGAGGCAGTGTGTATATGTGTGTGTATATGTGTATGTGTGTATATGTATGTGGCTTTTTCCCTGCGTGGGTGCACTGTGTACTCATGCACATGTTAGTGTGTCTGTTAATGACCCTGTAAAATGACAAGCTGAGCTGGCAGTGAGAGTACAGCCGACGGACAGAGGAAGAGAGGAGGCGGAGGAGGCAGGAGAGTCGAGTTGGGGGGGATGTGAGGTCGGTGGCTGCACTGTGATTCACCATGCTGTCATCAGAGGGACGGGGGCCCCTGAGTGGCCCTCTCTATTCCCACCTGAGAGGCCTGCAAATGGAGGGGCCGCGCTGTCATTATTTACAGCCCGCAGCTCCTAACCTTGGATTGGGAGCTCATCACGGCGGAGGGAAAATCAGATTGGACTTGACGTGTACCCGAGCCAGTGACCTTGATAAGTGTGAGGTGCCTGCAGCAAGAGGTTAGGGAAGAAGAAGAGCTTTCGCTGTGGATTTGCGCGTGCATGTGTGTACTTGTTTGTGCATTTCAGCCAGGTGGGGAAGGAGGGGGGGAGGGCGAGGCTGAATGACTGAACCATGACTCAATATGACATGCTGTAGGCCTGCTCGCAGCCACAGATGCAGCAGTCATATGTGGCTTTATCGCTGGTCATTTCACTTAATAGTTGTGCCATGAAACAACAAATCCACAGAAAATTAATCAAAACTAACGTTTAACTAATATGATAATATTTAACGTCGTTTAAATAAAAGATTTTTTTTTTCCTAATTATACAATGCAACTGATGCGATACCTGTGTTTTTGTTGCCTGATAGTAGTTGTCGACCGATAGTGGATTCTTAAAGGCCGATATAATGACAGTAGTCTGGAGCAGCGAAAAGCTGATTAATCAATGTCAACCCCCTGAAAAAATGACACTGTAGGAAATTAATCTTTTAAACCGTTATGCAGTAGCTAAGTCATGTAGAGCCTTGTACACACATTATTGTCTTGTATGAGCAAGTTAATTATCTTATTTGCACAAAACTGTCAGTTTGTTCGCACAAGATATTTAGGAACTAGATTATCATTTTGTGTGAACAAGATTATCTAGTGTAAAGTCTGAACATTTAAATAAATAAATCTGGGTCACTGAACATAAAAACTCAAAGTAATTAATCAATAAATCTGAAAATGAAAATCAAACAAAAGCTAAAACTACTAAAATATGTCGTCGGCCCTTTGGGAGCAAAGTTCTGCCAACACTGATGGTTTCAAGAAAGGTCCAATTTGTGCTGATTAATCGGCCAAACCGGTAGCAAATGTTTCATGAATTTGTATGATAAAATCAGTGCTCATTCTAAGATTTTGTGATGAAAGACAACACAGTTGAGTCCTGGGGAATAAATACCAACAAAACCCAAATAACCGATATCGGTATCGGCTCAGAATTTCTTAAGCTCCTTCTTCTTTCTACAAGTGATGATGTCTGGTATAAATATTTTTCCACCAAAAATCCAAACAGTTTTGGTTATTTTCTAAAAGAACCTTGTATGTATTTATATTTTACAGATGTTCTGTCACTGATTTGAACAACATGACTCCTCATAGTTCAGTTTTACTGCTGAGTTTTGATTCTTATCGACTTCCCGTATCCATATCGAAATATTGTCAGAAATGGATTTATTGCAAATGTAGTCACTGCAAATGAAACATCTTTGGTTTTTGGACTGTTTTTTTTTCATGATAATAAGAATCAAAAGGTCAGTAACACTTAACAATAAGCTAACATACAGTAGCATATTGGCTTTTTATGAGTCACTAGAAAGCACTTATTGGTCATGACCATATTCTACAACTACTACAGCATTAACTAACAGTTTTTGCTCAATAACCTCCTAATTACTGCTTATTGATAGTAAATAAGGATGTCACTGTACATGAAATATGATCTTAATATGCTTTGCTCAGTATGAGACTCATAAATGTTACATAAAACTAATAAAGGGCCAATATGTTAACAAGCAGCTAGTTAACAGTGAATATGCGTGCGTTTATATTAAGAAGTTACCAATAGGCCTAGTTGAGTTAAAATAGTGTTTAGTCTCAGTTTTAGTTTGTGAAAACTGTAAAACCTGCTCTACCCAATGAGTTATCTCAGTCTGTAACCACACCTGGGTTAAAGTAATGAATTTTTCCTGGTTTATTTTATTTATTTATTTTTTCCATCTGAACTAGTTACCCGCAGAGCTGAGAGGAGGGTGCGAGCGTAAAATAACAGCGTAGAGCATCTCAGGATGGGTGATGAAAATGCATTTTTCTTCCCCTACCGAGATGCTATTTGGTCGCGTGAAATGATTAATTTCACACATATACAGGTCATCCCCGAAAGCAGCAACATCTCATTCACAAGGGGCCCCCGTCAGCAACAAAACAGGAGGCTGCAATAAAATGAGCAAACAGCAGCACGTACTGTACGTCAATAAATCTTTGGAGGTTAAATCTGAGCGCTGGAGAATTTGAGCATCCCCCACACCCCCACACCCCACACCCCTCTCTCCTCACCCCTTCACTTCAGTCATCAGGTAAAAGTCACAGAGTACATCAGGAGCAAAAAATGGCCGCGCGCACACACAGAGAGTCAGTGTTTGCATAAGTAGGATGGAGCTCTGAATTATGGGGTTTGTGTAAATAAGGAGATGAGACTGTTTTTAGCACACAGGGAGGCTGGAGTGCCTGGATGAGAATAGTGCCTCTGTGTGGAGTCGGATCGGTCTTGGGCTGTTTACGACAGCTCGCAGCCTCATATATCACAAGCAGTATGTTTGCTGTGAAGCTACAGTTTGTGTGCCATCTGCCTTGGCTGAACTTGACCCCTCAAACAGACTTATATTTTGTAAACTGAGCTCACAGTAAATGCTGTTTTCTAAAAATGGTAATGAATGATGTATCAATGCATTTCCAGCAAATATGGAAATAACAAAAAGCCCTAATGAATGAAATCCGTGTGTAAACTAACACACGACTAGAGCCTTTTGGAGCATCTCATCTTTAAGGTGTGTGGTATTGATTTATGCATTCGCAGTTACTCAGCACTTGTTCAATGTGGGCATAGAATGCGTTTCGATGGCTGCGTAGGAGAAACATGCTCAGCGTACAACACATTTGCCCACCGCTCACGACAGACCTTTTTCACGTCAGACATCTTTGCTCGTCTCAGCAGGTTAAACACAGGTGATCCTAATGACGTTAATGTTGGGTCTGTTCCATTTAAATGCCCCAGAAAGCCATGCCAGTGAGCCAGCGTGCACGAATCAAAGCCCAGGGACTGCATGGAATGCGGCCATTGTGAATTAAAGTCGTAACACCTGTTCATTTGCTGCCATAATGAGTCACAATATCTGCCGTGAAATAGGTCTGTTGACCCTTTCCGCCGCCCTGGTTTGTAGCGTCCAACTTCCACACCCAACTTCACTTTATGCCATTTTCAAAGATATCAGTGCGAGATTTTCCAAAGCAAATGAAAGCTGAAATATCAGAGAGAGGAACTAATATATGAATTTGAGAGCTACATTTACATTATAGTGGTAATTTGATCAATAAAAACTTTGTTTGCTCCAAGGCGAAATGCTAACTAATGTTAGCTAGCTTAGCACACAGTTGTTAGCGAACAGATATGGTTTAATATAACGGTAGTTGAGTATCATTTGGGACTGAGCATATACTGTGTACCACATTAAAGAAATAGTAGTAACGTCACAAGACTGACTCGTTTCCTAACAACAGTATGCTAAGCTAGCTAGTATTAGTTAGCATCTAACCTTGGTGCAAAAGGAGTTTTTGTTGATCAAATTATACTGTGAATGTAGCTCTCAAATGAATCACATTTCTGTCTTCTTGTTTCTGATATTTCAGAGCTATTATTCCGGAAATGTTCTATTATTTCCTTTGGACTAATTAATAGCTTGTGATAAAATACTCACCAGAACTCCTACTGACCCCAGATGTGTAAACATTGTAGTATTTATTGTAGCTTTTACTTCACAGTGACATTTTATCATACGTTGACTTTTTCATGACTTAAAGTTCTCAAAAAGAGGACTTCAGTTTCTTAGATGCTTCTTGCATTCTTTAATACAATATATTTTAATGTAAAATAGCCCTAAATAACTGTTGTGCTTTGGTTTATTTTTACACTTTCTGTTTCTTAGTGGATGCTCCAGAAACCCCACAAGGTGGCTACCTTCTTTGGCTGCATCGGCACCGACCGCTTCGGGGAGATCCTGAAGAAAAAGGCAGAAGAAGTCCACGTCGACGCCCGTTACTATGAGCAAAACGAGGAGCCGACTGGTACCTGTGCAGCCTGCATCACCGGGGACAACAGGTTAGCCACCGTTCAGTCACCCCTGACCACAAATCGACCCTTAACTCCCATCTAAAAGAGTCATTCCGCTTCATTTTTACATCCTCAGGCAGGCAGTTGACTCCTCAGGGCTGAAAGTCATAACAGGGAATCATAGCTCAGCTCACACATCAAAAGGAAAAAGAACAGCTTGAGTGTGTTTTTCCAGGCCCCCACTCAGTCTCTGCCGCCCCAGTGGGTTGTCATCCATCTATAGGCTGACAGTAGCAATGTGTTAGAGATGGCTGGGCTATCCCTGCTCTCACCTGTCAGCCTTCCTCGGCTGTAAAAGGGGGCTTTAGCGTCTCTGGTGACTCTCACGCTAGCATCATCATCAGCACGTCTGAGACAGCAGAGGTCAATGCCTGCACACGCAGAAATATCACTAACAGAGAGGGCTCCAGTTCATGATAGACCAGGTGTGGATCAATAAGCTGCTTCTCTAAACACTCCCCTCCTCTGCAGTTGTCAGTCAGTCAGCGGCTGGACCTCGACCGCCCCTGGAGCCAGCCCCGCTGATCGGTCTTAGTGGGCTTGTTTGATGTGGGCTCTGACACCTGAAAAGGTCAGGTGCCGTGCTCCGGGAGACGAGCTCTGTAATGTTTCTTACAGGTGTTTAACAGACAGCTCAGGAGGCCGGAGGAAAGGTCGCCGGCAGGGAAAGATTGGAAAGGTGATGGCTTTGAAGGATTGGGAGTCAGTATGTCACAGCCCCCAGGCTTTGATTAGTGCAAGTCTCCAAAAAAAAAAACAAACAATCCACCTACTTCAGTCTGAGATCTGACAGCTGGAGATCCACACTTTGAGATAGTTTGTAGATTAATACATTTGTCACATGTAAATGAATGGTTCAGTCTATCCGGTGTCTTGAGTCTTGTCTTTTTCTTTAAAACTGCTCTAAGCCACAAAAAAACACTTCAGAAATACTGTGTTTCAGATTAGGATGGCGCATTATGATAAAATCTCATATCCTAATGTAGGCTGTTTCATGTCAAGATGATGACACATATCAGGATATACCACATTTTCTGTAAATTCAATGAATAAATACTTTACTTATGAAGTTCAAGAGGTGGTGGAGACCAAACCAGAGCTGAAAAGGAGAAGAAATACTAGATTTTGATTCATCAGATGGACTCCTAAAATCCAATCCTAAAGCATGTGTGTCGCACTGCAAACACAACTGAATGTCAACGCGATACGCTGACATGTCAAGAGTTGTATTTATTTCTCTCCCTGGTGCCCCAATAGTTGAGCTTTTAAAAGGCAAGAAATACACAGATACAAGCAAGAACTGCATTTTCTTTGTAGGCTTGTAGAAAACTGATCATTTGCAAAATCGACGAGTGTTTCATCAATTAGTTTGGTCTTTTGCTCTTAATAATTTACAGAATTGTAATGTTTTGTGATTACTGCAGCCCAAAATAGCTACTGTGTAAAAGCATTTCACTGTTTTGTAAGTCAGACGTAAAATGACAACTGTACAAAAAGTTTGTGATTAAAAACATTCAATCGTTAAATTGAATAAATGTAAAACAAACTGAGTAGTTTGCCCTGAAAAACTATTACTATAAGTGTGTGTAATATGTGCTTATGGGATGAAAATTGTAATTATCTATTTATCCCTGACTCCTAACTAACTCTCTGCAACTCTCTTGTTGTATTCTGTCTAATTTATATTTTCCACTACGTGCCTCAGGGAGATGCTTTGCAGCTATTGTTTTACACAATGACCACCTTTCAGCTAAAGAGGTGAGGTGCAGATACTTTCCAAGACATAATAACTTACTTCGCAGATGTTTAAATTGCAGAATATTATAAATACTTAGGGAATTATTCGTGTTTCAGTTGTTATATTTCAGGTCCACCTCTCAAATTTTACATCCTGTCATCAGGTTTAGGTGTGTTTTTTTTGCTTGCTAAGGTCTGTAACGACACTCATTTTGCTTGTTGCCTTGTTTTTTCTGACCTCTGAGTGCGATTAGCGGAGCTCTGCGGTCTCAGTCCTGCTGTCATATCGCAGCCCACGATCAGCTGATCACACTGCTGCTCTTCTTTTTGGCGTAAACCGCGTTGAGCCGTGTGAAAACAGGCCCCTTCCCGTCATATGGTCTCCTAACTGTTCTCCCCTAAGTAGCCATGATGGTTGCACTCATTTTGATGGCCGCTCGTAAAGAGACAGCACATGCGAGGACTGGCTGATGAGCTATGTTAAGATAATGCCACCTGCTCACTCACTACTCCACTCAAGTGTTCATTTAGTGAAGTGTTTCTCTGGTTCCATCACCTTTGTTAACAACACATTGCCAGGTGAAGTGATTATTTAGATCATTTGGAGGTGGCTCTTTGTTGGCCTTGAAGCATCTCCAGTGTTTTAGAAGAGAAAGAAAAATAAAGACATCCAGATGACTTTATTTCACCTTGGTCCAGACATTCCCAGAAACTATTATCATCCTTTTATATCACAAAAAGAACAAAGGAAAGTCTGGGCCCGAATGTTTTTAGGGATGTTTTTGAGACAAAATTAAGATGGATGATAAGCGAGGCGGAAGATTTATGGGGTCTGTCTCGGCAGGTCCCTTGTTGCTAACCTGGCAGCGGCAAACTGCTACAAAAAGGAAAAACACCTGGACTTGGACAGCAACTGGGAACTGGTGAAGAAAGCCAAGGTCTATTATATTGCGGTAAGTGAGACCCTCTACATTCAAAATGACTGTTCCCCAACTCTATTGCCAGAAGAGGACAAAATGTTAAGAGGCTTTATTCAGGAAATGCCTCAGTGCGCCTTCTGCATTGTTAATATATCTATTCATCCTTTGTGGAGTGAAATGAGCTATGTTACCTATTGAGACAATACGGCTCCGTTCTCCTTATTTTCCCCTCGTCTTTGTGCACGAAGCTGCAGCGCAGTGTGAAATTGTTCTACATGTAACGCATTCATTCACTCCTTTTAACGGGAAGACAAGCCAACAGGTGCTGTGGAAGTGTGAAAATTGATTATGCAAGTTCATACAGCCCCTGTTCTGCAGAGTGTCCTCCCCCCCTCCTCCTTTCAGACAAAACATAGATGGAGGAGGACAGATGTGCGGTGCATTCACACTGAGGTAATGTCTTTACTTGCAGCTTCTGGAGTAGAGTGGCCTGCTCATGCTCATGTTTCACTGTTTGGGATTACGCTTAATTTGGATGGATCAACATTTTGTCTGATCTCAAGTCAAGATGATAGCCCTGAAATTGCACTGCATTCCACGACTTTAAGCAGTTCATTATCAGCATAAATCAGAGTTATATCCCACCCATCAACGTATGCTTCGGCACGTTGTGAATTCTACAATGCCCTCTAACGGGGTTTTCACAGGTCCTTAATAAATCTTAAAAAGTCTGAAATCCAATAAATCAAATGAATTTTAGGCCTTAAAATGTCTCTAATATGATCTTTGCATGTCCTATTTCATATATTTTGTTCAAATGTCATTTGTTTCATTTGGTCACCTGTCAATGGCATCGTATCCCCATTAAGTACCGGACAGTAACGGTAATATTGAAGTATGTCGGCCGCACTGCATACATTTTGCAGCAGAAAGATCTAATTCATGATCTATCTTACTACGTTGAGCGACCAGTGCAAGATGCAAGACGCCGAGCTAACGTGTGCAGTAACGTAATAGCTAATTTACCACTAGATAAGTCAGTTCACCATCGCCGCTGCTTTTTGGAAGACGAGCAGCAGGTCCCGAGTTTCTTCACTCCAATGGGGGAAGTCATCATGAACACAGATCAGTTTTAAAAAAAAATCTTTGAAATGATCTCTGTCAACGACGGAGGTGAGCAATATCCATTCCTGAGTGTTGAAAATGAAAGATTTCTGTGGAAATTAGCCGTAATAACAGGAATAATTATTCTGTCTTTTCTTTTGTAAAAGATGCAGACAGGTAAGTGATACGTTGGCTATTAATATTAACTGCTGTGACATTTCATACCTGCTGCAGAGGCCTGAATGAGCTTGCTGTGTTGTTTTGTAATGCCCGTCCAGCTAGCCAACACTAGTTACCATTAAAAAGCATGAAGTTCTTGTATTATTATTTCATTTAACCTGTTTTCATCCATCCACACGATGTCTTCAAACCTCCCGACTGCGCCCACTTGCACAGGAAGTGAAAACCGTTTAATACCACTGGTGCAGCTTGCAATGCGTTATCTTGCGTTGTTGTAGAGCATCTTGGGCAAACGTTAAAAACACAGGTGCTCTGGACTTGAAATAGATCTTTAATTGCATTCATAATGGTCTTAAAAAGTCTGAAATTGTACTTGTTGAAACCTGCCGAAGCCATACCTTTCAACTTGAGTGTACTGTAGTGCCATAATGACGGAGGTTTCATAATTTGCTGCCCATTATCAGATCAACCCCCCCCCCCTAAAAATAAAAATAAAAAAATAAAAATCTGTCAGTGCCCATGCCAGAAAGCAGATCAGTCCATCCTCCAGAGTTTGTGTGGTCTCATTTTTAGCCTCTGCTTCGCATTAGCAAACACGGCACATCCTCTGCAAATTGGCAGTTGGGTTTTGCCCACATCCGACAGAGTTGCGCGCAGGGAAAAGCTTCCGTGGGATTTGGGGGGAATAGAAGGGCCACAAATGGGTGTTTGTCAGTGCTTGGAATCTCAAACGTGGTGTTCAGCGTCCCTCCTGGGCCTCTTTGTCAAAACAGGGGGATCATTCGCTTTATTAGAGTCCCATTCGCACTTCTAAAGTACTTAGCCGAATACACTGCCACAGCTATTCCCACTTAATACTGTGTGGCGTGTCTAGACCGGCGTTCACTAAGGCCTCCTCTCTCCATTAACCTTGTCGAGAGCACTCAGATGTATTTACCCAATTTACAGCCAGATTGTACATTTTCTCCCTCCTCTCTCTCAGTCTCACTGTACCAACCTCTGCTGTATTAATGTGCTTTGTTGATTTTCATTAAATGCCGTTGCACGCGGTCTTGTACACTGTAATCTGGTAATTAAATTACTGAAAATGTGCACATGTATGTTAACATGTTATTGCGCGCACATGCTTGCCAGAGTGTGTGTATGTGTGTTAAAGAGGTGATTGATGACTCCTGGCAGAGGCTCTCAAGGTGCCTGCGACTATGTGGTGTGATTGGATGAAAACAGAATTATTAGAGGGGCTCTTGCAGCCGGTCTGGCTCATCCAGCAGCAGCAGCAGCAGCAGCAGCAGGGCTGGTGGCAGACGCAAAGCAGGGAGGCAGCACTGCCATTTCTCACAAAGAGAAAAAATGTTGAACTCCTGCCAAATGTTTGGTGGCAGGCTGTTGCTAGGAAATCTGGGTCCTTAGGCAAATCATTGCACAAAGACCAATAACAAAGGCGTGAGGGGGGGGAGAGAGAAGGAACGGCTAAACGCATTTCAGGCAGTGGATATCTTATGCTTTTTTTTTTTTTTTTTTGCTTTTTGTGCCGCTGCAGTGTTTTTTACTGTTATTTCTTTCCCCGACGATTGTAAACATCAGAAATGGAGGCTGATGTATTGTGTGAAGAGGAGATGAGTGACTCTAATTGGTGGGGGTGATGTGTGTGCTGGCCCAGTTAGCCTCTTCTCCCCCCTCCCCCTTCGGCCCTCCTCCTCCTCCTCTTCCTCCCTCCTCTCCTTTTGCTGTCTCTTTTGCCCCCCCCCCCTCCACCTCTTTCTTTTTTTTCCTCTCCACACACACTGCTAAACACACACGTCTTGCACGTACACATTCTGCAGCATACCACTGGCTTGTTTTTCTTGCCACTGAGCGCTTTGCCCTGTAATTTGATCTCCACTGCTTGATGCATCCTCCATGATGCCACTTTGAATTAACCTACGGCTCTACAGCTCTCCTTAGCTAATAAAATGGCCTCTCCTAACTTAAGCTATTTACATTTACAAACAAAAAAATCAGCCTTTGGTGCATCTCCAGGTCAATTAATGCTATTTCTGTGTGTGTGTCACTGTTGTCCAGAGGAAATTAACTGTGTTATTTAAATGTATATGTTTTGACCTCAGGTTTCTCTTGCAAATGACTTGATCTCAGTGAGACATCCTAGTTAAATAAAGAAGAAAGAAGGAAAAGAAGAAAGAAATGCACATGTTTTGAATTACCACATATGAAATATATGTACATATATGCACAAACTATGTATGAAATCTATTAGAATTTGGAACAATCTAATATTTTGACATATGTCCAGCCCATACAAATTGTATTTTTGTTTATGGCTGCTGATTTGCTAAATTGATTCAGTTTGATTCAATATTGATTTGGTTTGAGATATTTCAGTTGCAATACCACTTTTGCTTAGACACAAAAGAGATTTTTAGAGAAATAATCCTCTAAATTGTACAAGGAAGCCTCTAACCTGGTGTTTTGCTAAAAAATAGTAATGTTCACTACAGTTAATCAAGTGGTTTCTTTAGTGTAGGGACAAACGGGTTAAAGCACGACCATTGCGGTGAATCTTTGAATGGAAATATGTCAACTCCTGCTCCTATGGTTATTTTGCGGTCAATTGATATATGTTATACACTTATATCTTGATATCGGTAACATATATTACAACGTATTACCACATCCTTTAACGCCACCCAACTAAACTCCTTTTTACAGGATAATTGAAACTCTCACTCATACTTCAGCTTATATGCTTCTCCATCCACTGCCATTTTCTCGCGAGTGTCCGATCGGTACCGCGCATGTGCAGCTCTCCACAGAGATGAGACGAAAGCGAGGACGAATGGTGTGTTTAATTCTTTTTTACCTCTTGCCCAACTGGGTAAGTGAGAGTCTAGATTTACTAGCCCGACGTGGCATTTTACTTGCCATGTCTTTGTTTGTGTTGCCTTCATGTTCTTTTCCTGCCATCTCTGCCATGTGGACGAATGCAAGACATCATCCAAATAATGAAATATATTGCTGTAAAGAGTGTGATTTTCGACACAACAAATTCAAAGATAGCACTTATTTATCGGCCTTAGCATGTCGCAGATCCAGTCCTAGTGTTATGTCCATTTCAAATAAATAAAATCTAATCTAATCTATTGCATTTCAGTTTAGGAAGCATTGAACAAGTAGCAGAAAGACAGAAGAGGGGTGACGAACAAGACAATTGACTGCAAAAAGGCCTGTTAATGACTGGGCACAGATGGTCAGAAATAACCCAAGGATAGACAGAGGAGACAGTCGCTTGTGCCAGCTCAAAAATCGCCCAATGAGACACAAGCTGCAGCGCTGTTAGGTCACAAACCCTCTCACAGCTGCGAACGGCGCTATCATGCCATCGGTTTGCCACGCCCGAGGAAAACAGCGAGCCCACCTTTATTTCAAACAGCGCAGCAAGTCGAGGTACTCACACTGTTAACACTGGCTCAGTGCATATAGCATTAATTGGCAGTTGTGTTTCTGCCCTCACTGCAGGGGAAAGCTGAGTTCAGCTTCAGTCACTGTAGCATAATATGCAAGGAAAAGAGAGACGGAGGGAAAAAAAGCGCAATACTGGCACCACAAGCAGCACGTCAGCCTGCTTACACCCCAGAGTGGCACACACACATAGACGCACATGCACACGCACACGCACAC
>JAPQRN010000012.1:17381119-17392390 GCA_037367275.1 Coranthus polyacanthus
TCCGGTCGTTGCCGTCGTTCTCACAAAGGTTTACTTGCAGCATTACTTGAAACTACCTCAGCTTTGACAAGGTTCAAATAAACACCGTATAATCCAATGATGAAGATGCAAACACTGCACTTTTCTCTTGTGTGTGTGTGTGTGTGTTCATTTTATTTTCAACACAAATTGCATATGAAGCGATCTTTGAATGTCCAGTATGAAAAGGAGGAATGATTACAACAAACTGATGGACACGACTGTTCTTTTAAGGGAAACCGTCAACTTGTCCTTTAATTTCCTCCTCTTCCAAAGCAGTTGTTGGGGTTTTGAAATAAAAATGAGCAATAACACGACATTTGATGTTTAAAAAAGATCCCCACTTTGAGGAGACTGGTAAACTTTTAACCTTAAATTTCATCTTCTGTGTCAGTATTTCTCCATGTTGGTCCAAAAATAATCCCAGTTGACTCGCTGCATCATCACAGTGTCTGGGAGATTAAAACATGTGGAGTGAATAAAAGTTTCCTATCCTCGACGGTGTTTCTTACCAGTTGTCATTTCATGTCATTTTTTGCATAATTCCACGCTGCATTGGCCGAGCTGGATTTGATTTAGGACCTCCACTTTCAAGGAAATTGGGCTTAGGGTATGGAAGTTCACACTTCTTGCCTCCAGGCAATTGATTTTTCTGAGCTTGATTTTAGTGCTGTAGCAATACCAACAGAGAGTGTTAGCGCTGCGCTGTGTCACCGAGGTGTGGGTTTATTAATCTGGAGTTAGCAGCTGCAAAGTGAGGCGCTGTTTTATTATAATTCAGTTTGCTTGATAAATGAAAAAGTCTGTAAAAGATGGCAGAATATGATTGTTCCAAGGGCTCTTCGTGTATTCTACAAACAAAAGAAAATGTATTCAACCTTTTTTAAGGAAAAGAGACTCAAAACCTCTTTTCAAGACTGATTGGCACAAGTCCCCCCACAAAACATCAAACATCTACAACAAAATGCATCACAAGACCACTTTTAAAAAAGTGTAAAATTGTAAATAATAATCACCTGTAAGAATGTGATAAAAAAAATCACATCCAAAGAAGCGGAAGCGACAGCTACATTTCTGCACATCTTCAGTTTTTAGAAGTCTGGTGTTGTGTTTAGGGCTGCCACTAACATGTTTTTCAATATCATTCTGCTGATTATTTTCTGTTTTGTTTTTTTTTGTTACAATATTTGTAAAAGCCTGTCGCAGTGTGTCAGAGAAAAGGAGACCTCTTCAACATGCTTGGAATCCAAAGGTATTTCATCTATCATGTAACTAAAAAAAGAGCAAATCCTCTTATCTGAGGAGCTGAAATTAGCAGACGTTTTACATTTACACCCTGAAATGATGACTCGATAATCAAAACAGTTGCCAAAGCATTTTTTTTTTTTCAGATCTACTTGTGTTATTTGATGATTGTTTTTTCAATCAGAGCCAATCAGAACTTCGAAGGCGGGATTAAGAAGACGTTTGTCATTTAAATAAGGCGAGAGTGTTTATGTTGTGTCGACTATTTCTTTAATCAAAATAATCAACGCTCACAGGATACAAAGCATGCAAGACACAGGAAAACTTAAAACTTGAACTGTTCTTAAAGATTAGATGCGATTCTGTTTTACTGTCATTGAACAAGTAGAGGTTTAGCAAAGTAGTGCAAATAATGAAAAAAGTAGCAGTACTTCAATAAAAAAGTGCTGTTAAGTATAGATATATACAAATATAAATGTAGTTGTGGTTGAATATAATTAGACGTACGTACTATAGATCCAACTTTCTCAACTGGGTCACAGACTCCTTCTGAGTGGGTCGTGAAGTGTGTGGTTAAAAAAGCAATGTATTGCTTTCAGTGTCACCTTTTATTTTGACAGACTTCAAAGACGTTGATTTAAAGACGCCAGGCTAAGTTTGAACTGTCGTTTGCAGGCAAGACGTAGCGCGAATACGACCGCGAGCGAGTCGAAGATGGGAAGTGTGTGATAAGTCGGGACTGAAATGTCATTTAGAACCAAAACACACACTGTTTTCACTTAAGGATGTGTGTTATGTGAAGACAGACGGTTTCGGAGTAATGTGCGTATTTTTTTTTGTTTGTGACAAAGTGTGGTTACTAGCCTAGTTTGAAAGAAATACATTTGGTTGGTTTGAATTCTGTAAAAGTGGGTCACTACCATTGGAAAATATGGGTCCCAAGGTGAGGCCAGTCGAGAACCACAGCTATAGATGTATATAAATAGATATTAACTTACATATTATACCTTGTGGCTGATTTATAAGAACATACAGTCCAGCAGGAAGTTTGTCCTCCTTCTCTCTCTCTCTCTCTCTTTACAGTGTTACTCTGTCAAACGACAAACATGATTTAAAACATGTAATATCACAATATATCGATTCACTGGGTAATTTACTTACATGCAGAAGGTAATTCCATCTAATTTTCGATGCCCGGGATCGTTTTATGTGACATGTAGCTGCCACACTTTCAACAACCGTTCTGTTTCTGATCTAATCCCAAAGCAAGATGGCGGCAATTGACCAGAACATAATAGAAAAGCCTCGTTCCCATCAATGTTTATATCTGCTTATATGGCTTTATACAGAGAACAGTTTAGCACAATGAGTCTTCATAAAGCCGGGCAAAATGGCGGCTTTTATTGAAAATAAATGGTGATGAACTGCACAAACAGGGATAATGGCACATACTCGGTAGCAGAGGCAGTCGTGTTAAGAACTAAAGTGTTAGAGCCTCGGGATGTTTAAATCTTGTCGTCTTTCACACCTCCAGATTTGAGGTCGCTGCTTAAAGCGGGCGTGTTTGTCAAATTATCTGGTTCAGAAAGTTACAAACGGTCAAACGCAGCCTCCCTCTCTCTGATCCCGTCGACAGAAAGCTGGTTTCAGACGCTTGCAGACGACTTGACAGACACTTTGAAGCCTAAACACGACAAGAGGAGAACAAAACGACGATTTAGTTAATCGCAATGCAATATCTAAGACTAAACGTAAGATGTGAACTAAACAAAACTCAACTGCAGGATCATGAAAAACCCCCACTTTTATGTAGATAAAAGATGATAAATAGCCTTGAGTGTTGTCTTAAACAAAACAGCCTCAAATACGTGCTCGGCAGAAATGACAGCATTTTGGTCGCACTTTTAAAAGCTGCTGCATCATTTTACTCTCGCTGCTCATTTTGAATTCTAATTTGGTGATTAGGCAAAAGGCTGTCGGTGTTTTCATCCGGCGGCCATCATATTGCACTTTCAATTAGATGATTTTTTTAAAACAGGCATGAATAATTAAAAGTTCTCTTTTTGCCACGTGCTCTCCTGTTTTTCTGGCGCTGAGCACACAGTCAGAAGTTATTATTAGACTGAATTTAAACGGCCCCGTGTCCTCGGCTCTGAGCTGTGGGCACCGAGCTCCTGCATTGAGTTTGACAGCCTTCACACAATATTGTGCAAGGGCGCTCCCTTAGCTTCTCATGCTGGTTAAATGTAATATGGCAGATGGATAGTATTTGCAGGGAGAGCGGGGGTCTCACCCTCCCTCTCACTCTTTTTTTTTTTTCGCCGTCTCTTGCCAGTACCTCAGACATTTGAAGGGGGAGAAATATGTATCAAATTAACTCTTAGCAACGGGGCCTCCCAGCTCCCTGCCCTCGTCTTTTCAGCAATCAGAGCTTTGTTATTTTAGTCTTTCAACCAAAACCAAACTGGATTCAATGGCCTCGGCAATTACCTGTAATTTTCCAACCTGGTGCGTTAGCTTTCACCGGAGCGCCTGCGAACAGTGAAAGATTGTCTCCTCAGTTCCTCATTTTGGTGTTGGAGTTAAGCGCACTAATTCATTTACATCCACCAAGTGGCACATTTGGAGCATTTGGAAGTGTTCACTTCCCAGCAAAAGGAATGTCTGGTGGGATTCGGTTTCTGTGCCTTCGCGAGCTCCGAATCGCTGAAACGAGAAACTCCTCTGCAGAGTCGAAGGCCCCGACAACGAACTGTGGATCGGTCAGGAAAACTTTTAAACGCAGGCGGTCGCTCTTTGTTTCCTGTTTCAAACCGACAGTCAGCATTGTTTGTTTGATCCGTGACCACTTCATAACCACTTCTCTAAGCAGGGGTACATGTACCACAGTACAGTACAGTTATATGACTGTAATCTACACATATTGTTGAGGAAGGAAAACCACCAGTTACCAGCACTACAAATTGATGTTATGACTTTGTACTCTAATAATAATAATGATAATAATAATAAGCTGACGGGCAGCCTGAGTCGGGCAGCTGAGAGAATGAAGATACTAATTAGTAGATAAAGTAAGTTCAAACGCTTATGTCCTTTTACATAGAAACAGTAACAGATAAATGCTAAAAACGGTGAAATAAATGGACGGTTGAAATGGTAAGCAAACACATGATAAAATCGTCAGCTCAATTAATCAATGAACGGCTAATAACCACAGATAAATGTTCAAAAGAGCTAAAGTCCAGGTCAACAGTAAAAATAGTTCAATGGCTTAAAGGTTCTCTGTGTAAGATTTGAGGTTGGTTCAAAGAGTGTCTACATGTTTACAGTTTCATCAAATTGCTTTAAAAATCTATTTTTAAAGACTTTTAAAGAATTGTGTTGGAGTCTGGGAGTAGGACGCTTGTTGACGTTAGCGGCCTCCTATTTCTAAGCTAACTATGTAGCGTTTGCACCGAACAACTTCAGAGTGAGTTTGAGGATTTTCGCAGAAGAGCCAACCCGAGGTCTCTCCGTAGAAATCAGTATTTATAGGCTGTTTTCGTGGATGTAGGCAACCAAGCTAACGTCAACAAAGTTAAAGCATAAGTAAAGCATTAATAATGAAGCATCTCTGTTTGCTGACTGTATGCTAAGCTAGCTAATGCTCACAAGTACCTGAAGCAAATGATGGAGTTTTTATTGATCAAATTAAGATGCATGTTGTTTTTTCTGTCTACTTCTCTGTGATATTTCAGAAGTAATGTTTTGGAAATTTGCTATCATTTCCCTCTCTCACTGAGACACATGACAGGTGCGAAAGCTTGACAGACGTTGCAGTGAGTTACAAATGACTCAGGTCGACCATCGACTTATTGTACATTTCAGTTTGTGATCTCATTTTTCTTAGTTCTTCCGCTTTAACACATATATGAGAGCTAGTGTGACACATTTTGTCCATTCACCTTTACCCCTCACAACTGCAGAAGCACCCCCTGGTGTAAACGTAGTCCTGGCTGGGGATCACAGCTTTATGCATCTGACCCACATATTATTAATACGTCCTTTCAAGCCAGTTGAGAAGAGACAACTCTGCAGCCCCGACATCTGTTTTCACATCAGACTTTTATCCCATTTTTTTCCACCGACCCCCACAAACCCCTCCTTCCCCTCCGTCCTGTTCCTATAAGAAACTGCAGCTCAAACCTGACTCTGAAATGCGTGTTTGTGTGTGTCGGAGTGATGTTTCCCCTTCAGAGCTACTGAAGGAGAGAGAACTGCTCACACTAAAATGCTAATTAAGTGCAGTGTGGCAGACAAGGACACTTGAGAGTGTATGCATTAGCAAGTTTTAACTCCCTGCAAACCAAACAGTTTGTTCTGGGCTAATCTCCCAATGATGGAGGCAAGAACAAGCAGAGCGAGTAGCAACATCGACTTCTCTTTTTCATTACCAAGATAACACAGTTATAGGAGAAGAAAGCCTCTCCTCTGCCTTCATTTTTCTTTTCATCTCTTCAGAGGTAACATATGGTATCTGTAAGGGAGAGTGCGTTTTTGCTATGCGGTGAATTATTTTGTGGATTAGTATTGGCATTTAAATGCTCTTGGCTTTAAATCTTGTCTGTTTTAGATCTTAAGTACATTCCTTGGCATCGGCGCTCTCCCGCTCAGGCTGGCCTCTTCCCCCGGCCAACACATTTTTTGAAACTGCAGAGCTTAACAGGAGAGCAAAAGGCAGCCATTTGAAAAGACCCTGCAGCTGATCTCAAATTACTTTTAGTGAGATACAACTCAAATCAAACCAATTCATCCCATGTTGTGATGCCAACAAAACCTTAACCTCGAGTCGGGGTTAAAAACCTTTTTCTTTTCCCCATGCAAGCAGTTTCCTCCATTACTTTACAGAGAGGAGGCGGCTGAGGTTAATGTAATTACGGTCTCTGATGGGTGTACAAATTGCAGGCTGGTAGTGTGACACACGTTTCCTTCAAGTGCTCTGCGGTTGGCTGTAATGTCTTGTTTTATTCACACTCATTAAGGCGACCTTGGCCAGGTATGTTTGGTTATCGCTGTAACCTTCTATAGCTGCATCTCTATATTTCATGCGCACCTCCAGAGACCTCCACAACATCAGGGAAACATATCCGCTGGCTTAAAAGTGGATATTTAAACCAGAGAAAATGTTTTAGGAATAAATACTGCAGCAGTTAGTAAGTGATGTCTCTGCCCAGTTGTTAAATCCAGCGTTCGTGGCACATTTATGTTGCCCTGGAGATCCCGGCTGACATGATAGCCCCCTTTTCCTCATCTCGGAGCGGCCTTTAAAAGCCCAGCCCTCCCTTAAGTTTTCCAGTACAGCTGGCCGCCCTCCAGCGCTTTCAGAAGAAGTGGATGAATTCCTAGATGTCTGATAAGCTTCAGCAGAACATGATTCTTAATGGAAGAGAGAAGAAGAAGAGGCAGATGCTATCAGTGCCGTCGAATTGCCTCGCAGTCAGATCAAACATCCTAAAAGTGCAGGGAATGCTGAATCACACTGCGAGGTTGTTACACATTTATCTTCACTGTTGGCTTAATTGAACTTGTTTTTAAATGAAACCAACTGGCCGTTTCGATGCAAACAAAACATCATTAGCATTGTGAAAATCCCAGTTGCTTTGTAGCTTTTTTCCACATTCTCCTTTGAAATGAAAAGCCTTAATTGAGCTCTTTTCATCCTTGTAATTTTTTCCGCCTCCACTCAAGGCACTTTGTGACACCATTAATCACTTACCTCTGTTTGTTTGTCCTTTTCTTTCTGCTTTTTATCGAGCCAGAGACTGACACAGATCCCTCTCCCCCTCATCATGTGTGAAGGTCTTGTTTGTCCCTGTGTATGTGTGTAAAACAGCAGGACCTTCAGTATCAGGGAGTAAAATATATCTCGCAACACTAGCGCAGCGTGCCAGAGGTGTCTTGATGGAGATGGAGTCATACTGAGCTAATGAAGCTCCAAACCTTGGCTATCGATCCACCTCGCAACGGTGCTTTACAGAGATAACTGACAAGGAGAGCAGTGTGTGGCATCACGCGCGCTCTGATCTGTGTGACATCTAATTCTGTGTAATGAACCCTGTGCACCAGAGAGCATGATGGGGGGCTGTCTATGGTAATGACAGGGATAGCATGGCCGGGTCGGCCTTTGAAAAGCTTTCACACACTGACGGTTAGCTTCCTGAAAACAGAAGTAAGAAAACCCTCAGCTATAAATACTGTACATATGGTTTTATGTTATACATTTGTCCTGTAAATCTTCAGTTTATGGTTCTTTGCGTAGCTGCTATTTCACAGTTCTTGCTTGTGTACTGTATTTCTGTTCGCCTTCGTTGTAATCCTGCTATTTCCAGCTTTATCTCCTGTGTACATGCAGCAGCTTTTCCATGTCTGTCCCTTGTGGGAGAAGAATCTTTCCTCTGTTGCTTCCAATTTTTCTCACTAACAAAGCTTTTTTTGGGGAGGACTTTTCCTTTACCTGCATCCAAAAAACTAAAAGAATGTAAGTTCAATGATGCGTCCAACAATCCTACTAAGTTTCAAATCAGTCGGACTTCAAACAGCAGAAGAAATTGCAGACGGACGAACAGACAAACAAACCGTCCATATGCCAAAAAAGTATTATTATTTGTTGTCCTTTCATCCATCCGATTCTCTTGAACACACGCCTTGAGGGAATTTCTTCAAATTCGACACATACGCTGACTTGGATTCAAGGATGAACTGATTAGATTTAGGTGGAAAAAGGTCAAGATTACTGTGACGTGATGTGACAAAACATGTTTTTGTAACTCAAGAATTCATACGCTGATTAAGACCAAATTTCACACAATTGTGTAAGAGGATAAAATGATGACTTGATGACATTTTATATCCAAAAGATCAAAGGTCAACCTCACTGTGACTTCATAATGTTCCGCAAAACACTCTTCCATCCATTTTTCAACACCATCACTCAGGAACAGAGATGCTGAATTGGTGACACTAATCTTAAGTGTCGACCTTCAAAACTGTGCTCATTGAATGGATTTTCTATTCTGCCGGGTTCAACGTGAGTGTGAAGCATCAACGTTATAGAATTTGTAGCTTCTTTGCAGAAACATCCCCATTTGAATCATTGTCGACTGTTATGGCCGTTCTGTAAGAATCAGCTTTGTTAGCCAAGCATGTAAAGGAGGAATTTCTTTGTGAAGCTTCAGTTTGGCAAAAAAAAAAAAAAAAATATTACTGTATACTCCTCCGAAGTCTTCACAACATATATTATATGTCTGGACAGACACGGATGTAAACTAGAACTCGACGGGTTGCTGCAGGCGTACAACCACAAGGAGGTAATTCTAGTTTTCTTCATTTTATTGATTACTGATTTGCAAACAACTCATTATATCCACTCTACAACACCTACTGAGTACCAAACAATGTCAAATATTGAACACTGGCGTTAAATGTTTAGTCTTAACGTTCTTTTTTCTCTTAGATCAGATATTTCCTGATCTAAATTGTAACTTTAACTCATGACCGTATCTTTCTTTCATAAACCTTTGACCTGTGTATATAAACATGACTAAAATATGGGTGGTTAGATGTAATTCAGAGCGGGTGTGGAGTCTGTAATTATTTTGCAGGGAGGTGGTGATGGTTTGTATTCCTAAATAATAGGAAGTGTCAAACCAAACCTTCATGACACAGAGCGTTAAACCCTCCCTCTTACTCCTGCGGAATTAAAATAGACCTGGAAAAAAGCTTTTCCCTTTCCATGACCACCTCTGCTGCCGGTGCAAATGAAAATGCCCTTCCCGAAATAGATCATTTTTACCCTTCAGATGTCCACTTTTATTTTAAGCCCAGTGACACCATGCCATCCATCACACCCAGCTTTTCAGATGTGAGCAGCCCCGGGGAAAACACTGATACAATGCAGGGAAAGTGTGATAGCGTGCCGCCAACACTGCTGCTGCTGCAGACTAAGACCTCTATGGTTAGATTACCACTAATTTCACCTCAGAGTAGCATTTAGAAGGTTTTCTTTGTGTGAGTAAAGTGGAAGTCATTCCTCTTTTTAGGGTAAACACTGAAAATGGTTGCTCTGCCTTTCCAGCTCTTCCCTCAAATTACCACTTGACATGGCCAAACATCGCTGCGCATTATTGTCTGCCAGGAAAATGCATTTCTCAATGCTTTATTGAATGTTTTGGCTGGGTGGAAATTGTACCAAGTGTACCCAGCGCTTTGATCATCTTGACCTGGAAATGTGATAGTCACCCCACTTCACAGGGCGCTCTGACACCTGGGAAACTGGATCTGGTATTCTTGATACCTGATCTGCACCGCAGCACTAAAGACTTAACTTCTCCTGTTTCGTAGTCTGCAGAGACGCCTGATGGGAACTGGAATTTCACAAGGCTCAGTCTGAGGCTTTTTTCCCACAAGCCACTGGAGTCACAGCTTTAGGAGCTGGGTGGAAAAATGGCCTGTATGATTTTATGACCAGAGTCCTGCAGCAGGAGCATACAAAGGTTGTCATGTGGATGGAGCTGATTATTTTTTGTCAGATGTTTAATGGATAAAATGGATACAACATACAGAGTCAGGCTCCTTAAATTATCTTGCTAATACTGCATTGTATTATTTATACATAGACACTGTAATCTCTTAGTTTTGTTATGTATCATGTATCTTTTACTGCTACTACTTAGTGCTGCTGAGTCAGACTTTCACAGCTTCTGTTTATTGAATAAAACACATTTTTTCAAGACAGACAACCCTGCTGTAGCTGTGGTTAAGAAGTAACTCTATCAAAACCATCAGGTGATTCCGTCATGCAGGTGTTTCATAATATTTACCATTACTTAATTACAACACAGCTTGTTAGCATACCTTAGCTACATAAGCTACTGTTAGCATTAAGTTTACCATTATTTAAAGTGATACTAAACACTACAACATGTTTTTTGAACTGCGATAAGCCACGTAAAAATTGCGTTTCATGGGTGAAAATGGGTCAACACGCCACTTCCTGTTTTAAAGACACGTTGAGCCTTCCACCTTAATGCTGACGTAGAGTCACCAGTTTCTTACGCTGCATCATGCAGTTTATATAAAAAATGTTAACGCCCTCTAATCAGAGGTGTTAATCCCACCTGGTCTTCAGCGCAAGTCTGACAAACCTTGTTCATTTTCTGACCGGGAACTGAAACTGCTTGTTCGGAACCACTTTGTAAAAACCCACAATCGTACGTGTTTTACCGATGCCTCGATCGGGTAGTTTGTTTGTCAGTTTGGGTCCTAAATAATGTCTTAAAAGTCATACAGTAACACAAGCATAATGGCGGCCGCAGAACTGCTGCTATTGTCCGACGAATCTGGTTGGTTTGAAGAGGGCTATATGACTTTATGATGACAAGGTAAAGCAGCGAAAATATTCTAAATATAGTGTACACTTAACGTGATATGGTTTTGTATTTTTAGGTGGTAAAGCATTACAAAACCCCAAACTAAGCCTTTCAGACCCTCACATGCAGAGATGAAGCTCAACTACATCCACATCACGGACATTCAGCTTCTCCTCTCAGCCTTTTACTGACTTTGTAGCACTTTTCTGGCGTTTGGCTCAGACTGGGGTTAAAGTTACACTTTAATTACAATAACCGGCCTGTTGTCATAGCTTGGTTACATCTGTTAATGTTAGCATTGAATCAGAATTGAATTATACTGCTAATTAGACCAGCCAACCTGCTAGTTAGCGTGTTTATACATTGCTCAAAATTGGCAATACTGTTTTCAAGTAGCCGAGCTGGTGTTTCAGTAAGTTAGTGGTAGCGTTAGAATTATCTTGACAAGTTTCACTCTCTCGTCCAAATATGTTCACTGCTGGCTCTAAAAATCCAAGATGGTGACAGCCGAAATGCCAAAGTCAGGACTTCAAAACAATAAATCAATGGGTGACGTTCTTTTACATAGTCTGTGGTTTATACTGAAGAGAAACGAGGGTTT
>JAPQRN010000012.1:17392490-17405254 GCA_037367275.1 Coranthus polyacanthus
GGACTTCAAAACAATAAATCAATGGGTGACGTTCTTTTACATAGTCTGTGGTTTATACTGAAGAGAAACGAGGGTTTGTTTTAGTGTTTTTCAGATGCACAAAGGACAAATCAGAACTGACTTTGATGTTTGATAAAAGATCGAAAAAGGACAGACTTAGAAATATAATGGTGTCGTTGTTATTTAAATAAGGGGTAAAATTCATTCAGTTAATGTGTTTCAGGTGTGAGCTGTGAAATTAAAAGTGATGGCACTGTCAGAGGTAAAGTACTTAGAAGTAGATTACACAGAGTCAGAGCTGAACAGAGACGCTGTGGCATGGCTTTTAAAGTTCACCACCCCTCAGATATTTGATCGAGCCGCGGGCCTTTGATCAACGTTAACATTACGGTAACCATGACAGTTTATTTTCAACTACCAAAAAAAGACCATTTGTGTCAGAAAACAATCTCCCCTTCCTCTGACACGTTGGCACGCCGCAAAAGAAAAATGTCAGGGTCAGTGATGGGCCATTAGCCCCGAGTGAGTTTCTTTTTGTGCTCCCAGACCTGTTGAAAACACCTTTTTAGTCTGGAACAGATGGTACCGTGACACAGAAACCACAGGCCAGGGCCTTAACTTAAAGACATTTCCTGAGAGCTACAGGACATATAGCACAAGAAGGGGTAACACTTTATATTAAGGCACACACCTTCACCATTAATTAGACGCTTTGTAGTGTACATATTAGCAGAACGTTGGTGCTTTATCAGTGATTATGAAGCTCTTATTCTGCATGACTACAGTCTACAACTACTAGGTCCCTGTTACATTTAAAATGCAACATCTCAGGAAAGGTTGGAGAGAATTTTGCACAAGGACGGACTGAAACCATTTTGGGGGTCAAAGGTCAACGTCAGTGTGACCTCATGTCTGTCCGTTCTCATGACCATGATGTCTCAGTAATGCACTAAGGGAATTTGTTCGAATTTAGAGCAAAGTTCACTTGGAGGCCAGGATGAACTGAAACAAATTTGGTGGCCAAAGGTCAAAGGTCAGCTCGCTTTGACCTCATGGTTGTCCATTCCTATGAACACAATAGCTCAGAAACACCTTTCTTCAAATTTGGTAAAAACATTCACCTGGGCTCAGGGATGAACTGATTAGATTTTGGTCGATGTGAGCTCACAGAACACTTCACTGGCCATACTATTGCATGATTATGATGCAAGGATAGTGGATGCATCTGATTGAACTTATGGTTCTCGTTTAACATTTCTAAAGTGTTAATTTAACGGTTGTAAAGTTTTAATTTAACATCTGTAAAGCATTAGATTAGCATTTGTAAAGTGAGCAACACGCTAAACATGTTAATTAAAGGTTTGTAAAGTGTTTGCTTAGGCATTAAGTGCTTTATAATGAATAATAAACAACCTATATTCTACTAATATATACTCTAATAAGCAACTGCTTGATGGTGAATATGTATATCTTCAAATACAGTGTTACTGAAGAATGTGTTCACAGACTGAATGACAAAGTGAATGTGTAATAAAGCATTCACCTGCTTAGCACAGCTGTATTGTAATGCCTTGTAGATTTGATTGACTACACAGTCACCCTCCATTCATCTGTTTTATACCCTTTTCTTTTTCATAGAGGTCGCTCCTCCGCTGCTGCAAATGTCATCGTGCTTTAATGAGAACTGCACTGTAGCCCACAATGAAAGCTTTTCAGACAGATTAAATGTATCACTGTGCTGAAACTTTCCTTCCCTCCACCTCCTCCTCCCCTTCTTGCCCCTATTGTGACACAGTGGTTTTACAGAGCAGCTTGTTGCTGAAAAACAAGGTTAAGAAGATCAGTATCAAAGGAGGAGTGTTTTTGTGTGGCTTGCAGGAGAGTCTCGCTTCAGGTTTCCACCTGAAACACAAAGGTGTTTTCTTACCTGATTTGTATTCATTCACACAATGAGTGGACCTGCCTCTCTTGTTTCCAAGTAAGGAGAGTCCAGACGAGACTTTTGTTCGCCCTATCATCGGATACGTGCATGTTGCTTCCTCCAGTTCGAGTCTTGGAGCCCGGCCACTGGCTTTGTCCTGGATGGATTTTTTCCTGCCCTTTTTCCTTTTCTTTGTTGCTCTGTGTACGTTCTGAGAAACCATTACAGATACATGTTAAAGCAGCCCTGTTTCTATAATACCATGTCATGCTTCCCTGAAGATGCCTTTTGTCTGAATCTCAGAAGCACAAATTTAGTCTTTGATCCTTTCTGTCTGTACTTGGCATGTACAGATAATTTCGTTTTGGTTTGTCAAACTGTTGAAAACCTGATGTAAGTGATTATTATTGTCTGTTTTCAGGGGTTTTTCCTGACTGTGTCCCCGGAGTCAGTCTTCAAAGTGGCAAAGCACGCTTCAGATAACAACAAAATCTTTGGCCTGAACCTGTCAGCACCTTTCATCAGCCAGTTCTTTAAGGAGCCTCTCATGAAGGTCATGCCGTACGTCGACATCTTGTTTGGCAATGAGACGGTAAGTGAAACGAGACATGTGCTAAGGTCTCTGTAGGACAGATACTGTGTCAGCTCACTCACTGGTCTCGTTAAAATGGACGGGAGGAGTGTTTTTGTGTGAACTCCGCCAGTAAAGTCTCGTTTTAAGTCCTGTTTGTTTGTTAGTTATATATTAGAATATCTGAGAGACCTGTTTATAGTTCACAGGCAAAAACATCCAGATGCTTTGTCCACACTAATACAGATATTTTTCGCATTCACTTAAAACGAATTATGTCCATGAGACCTTTGTTTATATATCCATACACATGAGAACACAAAAATGACCATAAATGCTTTAATACATCAATGATACATCAAACACCTGAGAATAAGATTGTAATAAGTTGTCATTTTTTGTAAAATTAAATTTTTTTCTCCACGTTTGACATAAATGTCCATATATCTTGCATATCCAACTGCAACCAAACAATTCAGTCACATCAACTGAAGGTAATCTTGCAAAAAGTGGCATTTCACAGGTATGTGGCACCACAGTGATATGATGATTACGATGACATTTAAATGGACATATTTCAGCGGTTGTGGGTGTAATTTGTGCAATTTGTTCTTGTACAGTTTGCATGATTTATCCTCTTACAGTGCCCCAATTATCCTGGTCAGGATTTATCATTTGTCTTTTAAACTCTTTCTTGTCACAGTGTTGATTTTAAAGCATATCCAGCTGCAAATGAAATTAAAATAACTAATTTAAAGGATTGTGTGGCCGTGGTAGACGTATATTCTCTCTGAGTGCTCTCTAACAGTATATAAAGTATAATTGAATGTCATGTCCGCCTTTGATTTTACTCACTGGTCTCATTCTCCTCAATACCCATTTAACTTTTCACTTATCACTGCCCCATAAAGAGATGAATAAGAATTAGCCCAGTAATCATTCATCTCAATCGCATCCCCGTTTCATGCCAGTTGATCTATTGATTTTTCTGGGCTCTGTGGAAGTGAGCAGCTGGTTGGAGGTCAAGCTGTGGTCACAGACTGTGGTGCTGCTGGGAAGTGTCCTCTAACAGGCCAGCTTAACGCCGAGGCACCGCCTGGACAAACTGCACCTTTTTTCAGACGGCGGGTGGGGGGTGGGGGGGGATGATCACAGGGGCTGGACTCGCCTCCCCGCTGCTAAAGCTACTAAACAGAGCTTTGTGTTTGGGTTAGAAATGGGGTCCACAGATGAGGACAGCACTGGAAGAAAGTGCTCAGCATTTGAGGATTTATTGCTGCTGCTGACTTCAGCTTTTTTCCTCTTTTCTTTCCTCTTCCAACATAAGACCTCCCTTTTACATATGCACCTCTCTCTGGCTTCCTAATTGCCGTGAGGAACGATTCTGTCTGCTAAACCACGGTGTACATTTTGCAAGCGTTATGTATTTTCTAGTGGGTGGTACTGTAACTGTTTGCTTAAGAAGTTTGCTCACACCTCCAGTCATTACAGTTTAATGACTCTGGATAATTGCGATGTATGTTTGTTGAAGGAGATTATCTCTTGGAGACTCTGTCAGAGCTCGCCAAAATAAGAGATTCAGTAGAAAACAGAGCAGGTATTCACCGCTCAGCAGCAGAGGTGGCAAAAGTACACACAAGTACAGATACTTGAGTGAAAAAAAAAGAAAAAGGCTGGTAATAGTAGAAGCACTGATTCAACTTGTTTAGTCAAGTAAAAGTGAAAAAGTACAGGCTCTGAAATGTACTCAAAGTGTTTAAGTAAAAAGTAGACCTTTGAAGGACATTTCTACCAGCTGTCTTTGGAAAGCTAACGCAACCTAATATACTGCATTCTAACTTAAAAATAGAATTTAAAAAATATGCTGGAAATTGCTGGAGAACATTAACTTTTCTCCAATGTGCAAATCAGGTTTCAATGTCAGGAACAGAACTCAAAATAATATGCCTTTTCTCCGCAATCCAGTCTCCCTTATTGCATCTTTTACGTCATGTTTGGATTTGATGTGCACCAAGGGGTCGTCTTTTCTGTGTGTCTCATCCATTTAGGTTAAAATGGGTCATGATTTTGGGAAGGTGCGCGATGATGCAAAACAAAAATAATCGATAATTCACCTCAAATGCATTAAAGCTAAAGTGACAAGCCCGTTTTGAAAATGTAGGGAGTAAAAAAAGAAAAAAAAAAAGGGTTGTAAAAATAAATACTCGAGTACAGATACCCGAAACCCCTGTAACAAAGTATTTGTACTTGCTCAGCAGCTTCCCAGCAGCGAGGTCTTGTAGGGTCTGTACAGGAATAATGCTTGTCCAGAGTGTTTTGACTCCTTTTGACTTCTCCCCCCTCCTGTTGGCTGCTGGGAGGAGGAATGACTGCTCATACAGTGGAGCTGCAGACCTCCCATTGTGCACAGGCCAGACAAGGTTGGCGGTCATGCAGCGGTGCATGGTGAGTGACAGGCACCAGGGCTGCTTCACCCACACTCGGCCCCTCCGGCCCCCCCCCGGCTGCGCTCTCACCCCTACTTCCACCCCCTAAAGTGATGGATCAGCCTCAGCCCCGCTTTGCTTTCATAACAAGTCAGTGACAGTCAGGATCATGCAGACTGACTCCTATAGCCCTGCAGAAAGCGCCATAAGGGAAGGCTAATGTGTCTGCCTGTCTCTGCCTCCTTCTCCCACACTTCCTGAGTCACGATACAGCTCTACCCACTCCTGTGGAAATATCTTAAAAGCAGCTGTAAAATTTGATGTTTTCAAAATTACTATTCAACAGTTTAGACTGAAGTTTTTGGGAGCCGTGTTCCAAGAGATAAACGGTTAGTTTAGATTTTTTTGAAGTGACGTTGTTTGAGATACATCATCAGTGGTTTACCTACTACTTACCTCGACGAATAAAGGCGATAATAATGACAATATCACCCCCTTCTTACATCTAAGTCAAAGTAATAAATACCTAAACAAGTAATGGAATAAATCTGGATCACTGGACGTCAAATTTATGAAACATATGAAACATTTATGAAGCATCCTGTCGGTGCCAATTAATTGACCAAACCAATTAAATGGTCTAAATTACCTACAGTAGATGGTAGTCTACTTGCCCCCGGTTTGGAGAAGCAAACAGGAGTACTCGCATGGAAGCCAAGCAAAAAGTATTTTAGCCATTTTCACTGCTTTACCTTTCTGATGGAACGCTGGTGTTAATACCTGTCTCTTCAAAGCCACCAGACTCCTTTGACAAAAACAGTAATTTTACCAGGAGATGCGGGTTTAGAAGCTTCAGTTCCCCATCAGAAAGGGTTGTCCGATGGCCATGTAAAGTGGTGAAAATATCATAAATGTTGCATACACATAAACTGATACTGATGTTTTTATGTGTCTATAGCCCTATTTGTATGGGACTAGTACTGCAAGTGGACCTCTTCTAATTTGTTAATAATTAAAATAAATTGCCAAATCACCAGAGGTCCCCAGTGTATATTAGTCCGGTGCTAACAGGACTTTAAATATGTTTTGCTGCTGCCTCCCTCCACAGCAGTATATTATTTAGTGTAGCTCCTCTCTGCTTCTCCCCTGTAGACTACTGGAGGTAATACACTGACTATGGATTCATACAACACCACTTTAAAAAAAAAAAAAAAAAATCCAAACTGCCCCTTTAAACATCATGTCTGGGATGTCATTTCAGTCACAGCATAAAACCCCCTTTTGTTGTTTGAAATTTGAAAAACAATCCAGCAACACCACAGACTCCAAAAACTGTCAATAGCCTGTGTGTTTCAGTAGTTGTTTGCCTTGGTCTGATGTTGAAATGTGTCTGTGTTTCTGACTGAGACTACCCTGAGCAATTCTGCTGTAACTCGATCCTGCTGCTACTTGTTTGAAACCTGGCATCAGCAGCCTCTGCCTGGCCTATCGGCGGCCTTATATAACAGTCTCCCATCCGTCCTGTAATTACTGCCTTTTTGGGGCATAGTCTAGTGTCTGTTCCTTCACTGGTGAGGAGGTGGAGAGGCTCGCGACAGTCGTCTCTGCGTTGCCAGGGCCACTGAGATGGCGGCGACACAGGCACAGAGACATCAGAAGCTACTTCACTTAATTGGCAAACATGTCGTGTGATAACCTGGGAACAGCGCAGGCCTAATTGAGTCCTCCTGCGCTGTCCTCCTCTGACTACCTGACATGGAACCCAGGGCATTACATTTCCCTCCATTTAATGGCTGCCGTTAATTAGACCCGAATGAGAGAATCATTACCGCTGGAAAAACCACACGCTGGTGGATTCGCCGATAAAATTAGCCACAATTTGCTTTTACCATTTGAGCATAAGAGATAAACCACACAATAGTGTGGGGGGG
Organism: Coranthus polyacanthus; assembly: GCA_037367275.1. NCBI lineage: Eukaryota > Metazoa > Chordata > Actinopteri > Kurtiformes > Apogonidae > Coranthus > Coranthus polyacanthus. Next base: position 17,399,340 of record JAPQRN010000012.1, read on the forward strand.
GGGGTGTTGAGCGGGTGATTGGACCATTACTGTCGGATTTGTATTGTGGAATTTCAGACGTATCATAGACAAATGGAACGATTAATCAGTGCTGAATTAATCACCCTGACTGATGTTTTTTAAAGCCAAGATTCAGAGCTGCCTCAATTTAGATTATTTAATGTCCTTTCTTTGTCTGTGCAAATGGTTTAAAATGAGCTTCCTTAATGAAACGGTAGCGCAGTTGAGCTCAAATTTTTGCCCCACAGCCAATACCCAACAACCTCTCCTTTCTTATTATAACTTTATTTAGTATTGTAGTTTTGTTTTAGTTTGATTTCAGTTTAGTTTTAGTTTGTTTCCCAAATGCATGACTACTTTTAGTTTTATTAAATTTTTAGGATTTCACTAGTTTTAGTTTGGTTTGTAGTAAGTTTTAGCATTTGTTTTGGGTATCATTTGAATTTCATAGATTTGTTTCCACTTATTGAACCCAATTCTTATCAATACCAAATTGGATACATTAAATATGAGATAACAAAGTGAACATTCATAAAGTTAATAACATTTACTCTTGATCCATTTCTGTGGTCCAGCATTTTTTTTATGGGTACCTGGCATTTTGTTTTTGGTTGTAATTTAGAAACAAGTTTCGGTTCCTAACTCTAGTCTTCATTTTGAGGTTTTCATTTATCATGAGGAAAGCCTTGGGATGGATGACATCAAATATGATTTCCATTGGGTGGCATATGGTGGCTTGGGTCCTCCGGTTTCCCCCGCCATTAAAGAAAAAAAACGAAAACATGCATGCTAGATTAATTCTCAGTCAGTGTCCTTGATGAGGGTACTGCAGCTCACTGCTCCTTATGTACCAGGATCGGTCAAAGCAGAGGTTGAATTTCCCTACTGGGACAATAAAGTGAACTTTACTTTACTTCTAAACCGTTGTTCATTAAAGGTTGCATATTGAGCCTTTTATTCTAGTACGCCATGAAAACTAAACTAACCTACAATGACTGTTGGAGAAATGAGTCCTAAAATCTGGATGGGAGTTAGCATTTTGAACTTTCTGGTTCTCTCTTCTCAATGTCGATGTGTGTTTTTGAATGGCTTTTTGGGTAAAATGCCTGAAAATAGATCTGCCGTTAACACAAGCTCAAGAGATGATATCATCAAGTTTTCTCCTTCAAACAAAAACTCAGTCGGTCACAAAGTAACACTGTATCTTCTAATCTTCACGTGCTGCACCAGGCGATAGTTTACATTATAGCTCTGTTAGCTTAGCTATGTCTTTAAACAGCCACAGTAAAACCACAAATCGCCTCCGTTTTCTGTACGGTTTGTGTTGTCAACAGATGCACTAAAGATCTGTTTTGAATTGTCTAAACAAGGTCAGAACTGTTACAGTTTATTCTGAACCATGGATGAACAAACGGCAGCAAACACAACAACATACTAACTTCATATCTTCTTAAGCCTCATAATCAAACTCACCAGAACAAACATTGCAATTTCAGCATCAACGTTCATTCTTTTACTTTGGAGCTGTGTCCAATGGAGAAAGCAATGGCAATGCTTCTATTTTTTTACCTCTTTGACTCTGAAAGTTTCTTAATGGTTCTCATCCTCAACCCGCCCTCGCTGTTACTTTTCATCGCCGTGGGAGATTGGCAGAGTGACTCACTACTCCCTCTAGTGGTCACATACATTCACAGTGACATTTCCATCTTTGAACTCTTTATTCTAAACACTCTAATGACATGTTTAGGTCATTTTTAATATTTTAATGTGGACATACTACATATAACTTCTTTAATGCTGGATGCCACCCATTATAAAATGTTAAAAATGAAAGAAGAAGAGGAAGGCGTTTGTTCTGAGGTACAGAAAAAAAAACAAAAAAAAAAACATAGTGGTCTCCCTCTGTAGATACAAATAACTCATTCTAAGGTAATTAAAAGCAATAAGCACAGCAATTCTTATATTCAGGTGATTATACACTAATAAAAACATAATTATGAATATTACATTCCATTTCTGCAATAAGATTCCTCTGAATCTTACACACTGAACCTTTAACAAAGTCATTTTTCACTGCTAGTTTTAGATTTAGTTTTTAACACTGGTGCTTCCTTAATAAGACTACTCCAGATGAGGAGCTTAGTTTTTTGCCCCACAGCCAATACCCAGCAACCTCCTCTCCACTCTCCTCTGCCATTAACATTATATACCTCCCCCATACAGGAGCTCCACATGCCTCCCATCGCTGTCCAATGTGTTCTGCAGCTCCACACTCGCAGGGAGCTTATTTATATGGGTCCCAGCCCCATCTTCCCAAACCAGAGACAGCCATTGTAATTGAATACTCAATAGGTGAGCCATTTAACAAAAGTGGAAATGGCATTCGGCTATGTATTAATGTGCTTTGCTGAGGCAAAAGGAGCCATCATCATTTCAATGTTCAAGCTGTTTTAAAAGAGCATTTAGCCTGCCATCTCTCCAGGCCATGAGAGCAAAATGACACGGATTTCTTCCTCCTCTGTACTTTGTGTGAATGTTCCTCGCCTAATATTTTGTATGGTTATCTCGCTTATTTTCCCATCCATCCCTCAGCACCTCTCCGTGATCTAGGTGGAGGGATACAAGCAGCTCTACAGAAGGTTATTGTCATGAAAAGCCCCTCAGGCGTTCTGGCTCTCAGCCCTATTTTTCTCCATCTGCATGCAGTGTGTGTGAGTTGGTGGGGGCTCTAATGATTTTTCCAGGACAGGCTGAAGTGGGTGTACGAGTATATATATCTATATGTGTGTGTGTGTGTTTGTGTGCATGGAAAAAAGAAAAAGGCAGGCTGAGGAGATACACGGGCAGTATGGCGTCATTTCTTAACATCTCCCCAGATTCGTCATCTGGCTTTGTTTGTTTGATAGACTGCTTGGAAGCCTTATCTCTATGGCGAGGCCCGTGGCTGTTTATCGCCTCGTGACGTGTGCTGGGGCTCGGGAAGTGCGTGCTCTCTGCTGTCAGTATGTGTGGGTGATGGCAAGTTCACTAAAGATCCCTCAGGGTATGAGGGGTGTTCTTGTAAAAATCAAAAAAAAAAAAAAAAGAAAGAAAGACTTTCCCCTTGACAGCTCACCCACAGCGGACTGGAGAAATATCTGCCTAAAACAAAGAGATGTGAGCCAGATTAGCGTATTACCAGAACAGCTTTCCTTTTAGGCTCTTCCCTCTCTCTCCTCCTGTCAGAGCTGTCTGCAGAGAACGGCGAAGAACATGAGACATTAACCTCCATGTGTTTATTCGCAAGGCCCCACAGGCCAACTGGGAGGAAGAACACAGGACCATCTCTGAAGCCGGCGAGGCGGAACAATCACAATGTGTCATTGGAGAAAAAGACATGAAGTATTAGCCGCTGCTCTCCTTTGTGTCTTTCACAACTGAATTTTAATTGAATGTGCTATTCCTGTGATGAGTCACATGCCTTCCGCTCGGAGCCAGAGAACATTGACCTTCAGTGTGACGCGTACAGTCGAGGAGTTGTTTGATGAGTCACACCGCACATTAGCCGTAGTGATTCGCTAAATCGCTTCCTTGTTTTTTTTTCTTGCTGGAAAAGAAACAAAATATGGAGAAAAATATATGCGTGCAACAGAATATTCTGTAGAGCTAATGATTAATAACCAATGCTTTTCACTGATTTGTGAGAGGCAACAACCGCAGCTTGAAATCAATGCCAAAGGATTTTGAAGTGTAATACCGCTGATGGCCTCTAGATGTTGGCTTCGAAAAGGTTTCGCTCCATCCGAACTCCCCTCTAGAAATGCTAAGTCATTGGTTTGTTTTTTCCACGAGTCACTGACTACATTTACGCAAACAAAAATATTCCGTTTTTTGCCCTTATTCCGAAAAAGACAAAATTCCCAGTTAGCTGTTTCCACGACTAATGAACATGAATAATTCCACTAATATTCCTGTTCACATGCAGCCGTGCAAACCCCGTCCCTCTTTCATTCCTTCAGACACCTTCCAGGAAAGTTTGGCTTTTCAATATTAGCTCATATCCAAAATCCTCTTTCGTAATGTAGTAGTAGATGTGTTTCTCCATCCGTCCAGAAACATGGACATTTCTCTGTCTTTACTCCAGCTGAGCTTAAACAGGGTTGTGTGTCGCAATGTGCTGTGTACAAGAATACTCATAAAACCGGAATAATATCAGTGTATCTCACATCTTAGCCAGAAAATGCTCCATTCAGAAAAAGGCCTAATTCCGAATCTCCAAACGGAATATGCTGTTGAACATTAGTATGCATGTAAAAGTATTCGTTCTGTTCTCATGCCCTTTATTTGAACCCCCTAACATAGTGAACGACATAAAAAAAACACATCATTTTGAAGTCCTCCCCATTGTTAATTGAAGTCGTATTCATCAAGGAAAACAAAGAATAACCTGATTTGTTTTATTTCTGTCCTGTTCTGGGTTTTCGTCGCATTCCGGGCCTTCATACCGACCGCTCCGTCACATACGTAGGTCTTGTGGTACTCGAGGCATCTTCAGTTAATGTCACAAACACATGAATTTGGCCGCATTTTTATAGCCCGGAACAAACAAACATGATCCACTGCTCAAACCCTCGTCATTTAGCCATAAACAACCAACTGACCATATCATTACTGTGGTCAGCAGCATGCTGTACACATTTGTTGTGGTGAAAAACCAACAGAAAAAAAAATAAAGCAAGTTTCCTGACATTACTTGTCAATACCACCAATGAATTATTCCCCCCTTTTGTTTATTGATTTTATTTTGATGATGAAAATCGTTTGCTTTCGTTCTACTGTATTCCTCACCTTGTGAAGCACTTTGTAACCTTGTGTTACTTATTTACTTCAAGGCGATCAAATCATCAGATGTCACGTGTTGACTTACAATCAGCCCCCAAAACCAAACCAAACTCACTGTAATCAGCAAATTCTCTCTCAAAAAAAAAAAAAACCTTGATCGTTTTGTATCCAAATGTCTCTTAAAACTATTCCAATTTAAAAATGTGAGAAGGTTGGACTGTACTGTAATCGTAGAAATATGCGCCCAGTGCCATGGAGTTTTGAACAGAGGCTGCTTTGCCATAAACCAAACTATCCAGCGGTGGCTGCTGTGGTCATGACGGCAATTACAGGAGGCTGGCATATGAATATCCCGTTACCTCACACAAATGTTCTGTGAATTGTTTTAAAGGATATCATTTATTACAACAGTGCTCCCATATTTATTTGTCATTTCTGTCGGTTGTGGTCGTCGTCGCAGCCGTCCCTCGAGTTTCAGGATGATTTCCTTCTCAGTTTATCGGCTCTCAGGTGGCATCGGTTTTGAACGTTCTTCCACATTCAGGACAGCTCCATCTTAGTTGGTTATTGACATAGGCTTCAATGCATGTTGTTTCTGCTTCACTCAGCACCATGACGTTCCTCTGTCTTCCCGGCTGAGATTTAAGATGTTTCAAAGACATTGCTGAGCCGATGGTGTAATGTCCAGGTTTCTGATGCGTACAGGGATCATCACCTACTCTTGACTGTAATGTAAGACCGTGAATCGTGACTTTATATCCTATAGGTCTCTAAAAACTATCGTGTTGTTCAGCATTCATAACTTGGTGAGCACAATGTTATTTAAAGCTGCAAAAAAGGTATGAAATAAAGAGAAATGATCCTTTAAAGACAGTTTCATCAGCCCGTCTACCTGAGGGTGGGTGTGATGGGGCGATGATGGTGGTTTGGTCTATTAAGAAATTAGAAAGAAAGTTAAAAATAAGTATTGAATCAACAAAAGGAACAAAACAGAAGAAAATAATGAAGAAAATGAACAAAATAATGAAGAAAACAAACAAAAAAGAACAATATGAGCAAGAAAATGAACAAAAATAATGAAGAAAATGAACAAA
>JAPQRN010000012.1:17405354-17447514 GCA_037367275.1 Coranthus polyacanthus
AAAATAATGAAGAAAACAAACAAAAAAGAACAATATGAGCAAGAAAATGAACAAAAATAATGAAGAAAATGAACAAAAAATAACTAAATCATCAGGAAAATGGGCAGAAATGCACAAAATTATACATAGATGAGTGACCCAGTAAAAAAAGGTTCCACGACCCATTTTTGGTCCCGACACTAACTTTGGGAAAGGCAGTTCTAGAGCATAACAGACGTCAGCCAAAAAATGTTCAAAGTAAGACCAAGTAGAACACTGAATTCATGTCGTTTTAAATGTGGAAATCCTAAGGACTTTTCCCAAGTGCAGAACTTGAGCATTTAAACATGTCAAATAATGATTATTGGACCGGTTTAATAGAAATGACATACGATGGTATGTTGCCATTAAAGGCTTTATCAAATAATCAATGAAATCAATGCCCTTGTACGTTACAGTACGGATAGTTTTACTTGTTAGACTTCAAACCATTGACATGTGACATGCTGAACAACTGTGTAAAAGAAGTACATTCGCTAACATTAGTCACTATAAAGTAATGGTCGTCCCAGGCTAAAAGGGATTGTATCAGAAAAATGGGCTTGGTTTATTACTTATGAAGTCAACTTTTCATTTGTAAAAGGATCACATTCGTCATGGCTCAGAGGCGAAGGTTGGAAGCCACAGTATTAGACCACATGAAGTGTAGTTACAAGATATCACATCTGCTGCAATTAAACCATCAGTGTTTTTCCTTCAGAGAGGCGATTCAGTCAGAAAAGAAGTATGATCTCTCCAACATTCCTCTGTTTTTCCTGGCCGGTCTGTTTGCGAGTCATGGTACTTTGGGAGCCAGCATGGCTCCACCAGAGGAGTCCGACTAACCACTGTAATTGTGCCGCGCTGAGGCCGCCTTCCCCAACCCCGGGACTGAACCATGAAATATTCGAAAATGCCGGGGTTAAGAGACGGGGGTCTTTGGCAGTGCAGTGTGTAATGTGAGACCATAGAGCATCTTTAACAAGGAGGCGGATAGAAAGCCAGCCAGCCGGTCGGCCAGGCAGCCGGGGCACTCGGTGGAGTCCTCTGAAGGAGAATAATTATGGATGTAAGAGGAGATATTGCGCTGGGAGCAGATCAATAGTGCCCACGTTCTGCTGGCGCTGAGGCCAGTGTATTTCTGTCACAGCAGGAGAGAGTGCAGGATATCAGCTTGTTGCTGCAGAAGTTTGAACACCGGCAGCGGGCTTCCCAGATACCCTTACAGCCCTGAATCACTGCAGCTTGGACTCTGGCTGTTTGCTCTCCTCCCATCTCCAATCCTCTTATCCACTCAGAGTTGGCAGGACCACTAGCCTTTGTCTACTTGTGATTGTATTCCCACAGTCCAGGCCATATTCTGTCATGTTTTCCAGTGTCATTTGGAGGACTCCCCTGGTTCCATGGTTAGAAAATATTGACAAAGGCACAATCAGCTTTCATTTGATTTTCCTTTATTTAAGTCTGGCCAGTGGTGGAAGAAGTACTCAGATGCTTTCCTTAAGTAAAAGTACTAACAGCACACAAAAACAGCCCTGTACAAAGAGCCAAATATCCTGAAATATAACCAGAAAAAAAAAAAAAAAGACTGCCAGCGAGTTAAGCAAATTTTGCTTGGCTAGATTTCTTAACACTAGAATAAAAGTCTAGACACTGAAAGACCATAATGAGTCTTAAAACTAGACCAAAAAAATGCCAAAATGTAAGCAAATTTTGCATATTGCTCTGCTGGGATATTATGCAAACCATTGTTTAAGCTTGTTACTGGTTAAATCCAGCTCAGTATTAACTGGAATATCATATTAAGACAAAGTTAGACATATTTTCTTACAATTAGATTACTTTTCTAAGGAAAAACATGCTTGACAAGATTGTTTTTCTTTTCAGGAAGAAAACTAAAACTCATTTCCCAGAAACAAGTTGTTTTTTTTAACTTTCTTGAAATTTTTTTTGCAGCGAGCACATATTTGAAAATTCTCTTTTCAAACCCTTAAGTATGTAAGTATTATCGCCTTAATGTGCTTAATACGAAAAGTCAAAGTAGTCATTGTGCAGTGACATGGTCCCTGTCAGTGTTTTATTATTATTATAGATGTTTTTAGATGCATTTTACTGCTGCATTAATGTTTATATTGCATTTTACTGTTGTGCGTGTTTAAGGTTGAGCTCATTCGAACTACTTTATAAACTGCTGGTGGTTTAATCTACAGCAAAGCGTCATATTCTATAAGATCATCACGTGTCCCGCGAGGACCACGTATCTCCGAAAAACAGGCCTGTTTTCAGCTTCGTGACGATGCATTTTCCAGCAAATCCAAGAGGGTTTTTAAAGAGTTTATTTAACTCAAGGAGGAGAATTTTCTCAGCCCGTAAAAGAAACACTTCATCCTTCAGTTTATCACAAACATCAACAAAATCAACACATTTCACTGGACATGATCTGTCACACAGATACAGTGGAGTGAAAACGCTCCAGTAAAAAAAAACAAGTAACTCAGATTTACGTTCCACTGTTGAGTCTGGTTGAGATTAAAGTCTCTCTTCCACGTGAGCGCCATTGAAATCACTGTTGCACACATTTAAGTGATTGATTGTTTATTGTCTTGCACACAACATGCCCATCCCTCATGGGTTTACAAGACATCGGAAACATAGCTGCTGTGGTCAAAACCCTTTGTCGCATTTCATTAAAATATCAACAGTTCTTTACAGCTCGTTCCCAAACAAAATACTCTTGTCTTCTCTCCCAAACAGAAGAGTGTCTTCCTGAAAAGCATCATCCGGCAAAAAAAAACAAATCAACACGAACAGAGCACAGTAAAACAAAAACAGAAAAACAGTAACAACAACCAAAAAAACAGACCAAAAAAAAAAGAAAAAGATTTCACTGAAGAACGTACACAATCTCTGACTAAAGTATACAAAGAGTCAGCAGTAGAGACCAGATGAAGTCCAGTTAAGAATCAAGAACAGGAACATTCTCACAGTCATCTAATTTAAAAGCAAAAACACTGATCAAGACAATTAGATCTTTTACAAACGTTTTAAATTCACCGAGTTGTTATAATCACAGCAGTAGCATATTTTACCCGGCCGTAGAACCGCACTAATTTGCCAGTGAGCTTATTTTAGAATCGTCACTTAGCTCACTTTGCCCGTTGCCCACTTGAACTGAATTAGATGATTGTTTTTCTAATTTATTGCAGTTTTTTCTGTCGCGTCATGCCAACTATTTCCTTCTAGAAAAGAGCCACGCGGTTATTTTCCCGGCCCTCGGCCCGTGCATGTAAAGTGCTTTAGAATTCTGCTCCTCTGCGGTTTTTGAGAAATCTTGACGAATGTCCAGCTCATGCCACATCAACAGATAACATGTTGGCCATCGTCTCCAGTTTTGTGAGGCCAATTTATCCAGACAAAGCTCTCATGTCCCTCGTGAACACAAATGGTTTGAATTATTCTGAGGGCTTTTTTTTTTTTCTTCTTTTTTTTTTTCTTCCTCCTCTCTGGGTTTTTCATTGTCTGAAGCATGCGAGTCCCTCCAGAGCAGATCTTTGTTTCTCATTAGGAGGCAAATAGTGCAGGCCAAATGCTCATATGTTTATTATACACAGGAGGGCATGGTCACTGTTCTCAACAGCTCACCACAGAAAAAAAGCTGTTTGCTTTCTTGACCTTTGTTCGCAATGCCAGCAACCAAACGTCTGTTTTATTTACTGGAAACTATAAGCTGAGAGAGACCGACGGGCTGCAAAGAGGTCTGGAAGAACAAAAGTTGTTTTTTTTTTTGTTTTTTTTACAGCATATTTTCCAGCAAAGATGATTTATCTACAGTGAAAAACCTTCATCATCACCATTATTCACAGGTCATGATTTTGAAGTGGAGTTTAGAACAAAACGTCAGAGAGATATGCAGATTTAATTCAGTGGCTGGGAACAAAACAGAAGGAAAAAACAAGGGGGATAAACACGCTAGACGACAAACACTGGCACAAATTTGCACAAAGCATTAAAAATAGTAATGGTGCCTTCAGTGAGGTTGCGTTTTCTGCGTCCATATGAACGCCCGAAGAGGAAATGTTCTGGAAGCTCACAGTTTACGAGTTGTGACGTGTTTGCTGACGTTTTCAGCAGTGGTGGAGGATGTGGAAGTTGATTTTTTTTTTTTTTGGTGAATCGCAGAGTTACAGGGAGCGCTGCTTGGATGTAAAGAAAGAAGGGCCGGGGAATATATCGAATTCATGTGATCTGTGATCTCTGACTCTTTTTGTTAATAGGTGCGTTCCCATCCAGCTGGTTGTATTTGTTATTTGTGCATTAAAAAAACAGACTGGAAAGACTGAATATTTGAAAAAGCCTTGAAATATCGCCAAAAAAAGAAAAAAAAAGGAGTTTTTACTCTTAGGAGAGGTGGAAAAGTGTACTGATAAAAGATGAATGCGAAGAAGTTCGAATGGAAACAGATTTAGTGAATTATTATGTGTGTGTCTGTGTGTGGAGCAACAAGACCGCGACGTCCACTGAATTAATGCCAGAAACAAACATAAATGTCATATCAGATGGAAAACCGCAATAAATAATGAAGAGCTGCAGAAACAAATGTTAGACAAAGAAGAGTTCGGTTCAGGGGACCAAAAGGTAAAGCCAGGTTCAGGTTTTTATCAGAATTCCTCTTAAGTCTATCAACTGCTCAGGTAGTTTGTTACCGTTTGAAATATTACATCTACGTCTGATCAGGACGAAGAACCGACTCTTAACGTTCACATAAAGCAGCGAATGGAAGCTTGCATTTTCTTTTGCTGACTTTCTGATCGGATTATACAGAAAATAGAAGTTTTGGAGTAACTCTAATCATCAAAGTCTAGAAAATCTCTGGACTGTTCCTTTAAGTGCTTCAACTCGGCGTTGACTTAAAAGTTGAGTCATAAAATTGATTCTTGGAAACGGCAGCTCATGGTCCATTTAGTTGCGGCTCTGGAGCTTTCACTTCTTACACAAACTTTAAAACTCAATTCTCGGTTGTAAATGAATTCATTTATGAATATTTAATAATTTAAGACTAAAACACTTCTGACAGATTCACTTTGGTTTGTGCACCATCACACGGACAAATCCCAAGCAGAAATCTCTCATTTTTACAAGACCCGGAGCATCGTGTTTCGAACCAGAATTTAGAAATTCTAAAAAATTTAGAAAACACAAACTCCTCCAGCCTTAACTCCCTAACCTGCTCCAACTGGAACCCAGACACATTTTTTCCTATCAATGAAATTTGAAGTTAAATTGACGTATTGACCCTGAAAACATGCCCAGAGGTGAATCAATTTCCATTTGCCTTCATGCTGTTGACTCAGAAACAATAATCGGGTAATGGCTGACACCTTAGATCTTAAATAAATTCATTCAGGTGGATCCTGAGGAAACTAACTTCCAGACAATCGATAAAACTACCAGGAGTGGTGTAACTTTTTAACACAGGACGAGGTGTGTTTTCAGCTGCTCAGGCGTGTTGTTACTTAACAGAACGGATTTGCATTTGCAGAAGATTGAAGATTGTAGACCGTTGTATCTTTGTCAAAACCAGTGTAAAGGTAGACTTCTGTTCTTGAATGTGAATATTTTCTGGCTTCTTTCCTCCTCGCTGACAGTAAACCGAGTATCTTACCAAACAAGACATTAGAGGACATCATCTTGGGTTGTGGGGACCTTTTTCTGACATTTTATAGACCAATTAATCGATTATTTGAGGTAATAATGCACAATACAGCCTGATATATCTGGCAATAGGAAAGGAAAGTTTATCTATGTTGCACCGTGGAGACACAAAGCTTTTTTAAATTAGGACATTAAGAAACAACATAAAAAAAACCCACTGAAAACAAAAAGAAAAAACAAACGAATAACAGAAGAAAGAAAATGAGTAGTTACAGATTACAGATTTAGCACTTTTATGTCTACTTTAAATCCATTACATGTTGTAATGCAAGTAAATGTTTAGGAAAAAACGTACAATCTAAATAGATTTCATTGTCGATTAATCTGTCAATTATTTCGTCACTTAATCGAGTAATTGTTTGATCTATGAAATGTGTGAATATGGTAAAAAAAAAGTGTGTTCACATTGAAGAAGCTGCAGTCAGGAGGATTTTGACCTTTTTTTTTTTTTTAAATGACCCAAAATAGTTAGCGGTCAACAACTGATTGTTTCATCGTTGCAGCTCTACAACAGACAAGTAGATGAAGTTGTCTGAACTCTTTGCTTTGGTTAAAAGCTTCACTTGTCAAGCGGAGCAGTTCATCCGCCATTTCTGCTTCATCCAGTGGTATTCCTTGAGAGATATCCAGTCTCTGGTAGTCTGACGCTGTGCACTGACCCCTTGTTAGAGCCCAGGGGTGAGATGTGTGATAGAGGCCCTTAGAGCTGATAAGGCCATCAGGCTGATAACTAACTCCCCCCAGCACAAAGCTGCCTCTGCCGCTGCCACGGCTTCCATTAGCCCCAGCAGACTGGATGAATGCCTGCCTGTTCCCTCCTGGCCTATCTGAGGTTACATCCTCTGTTTGAGCCCCTTATGCAAACCCTGCTTTCCCGTGCTGAGATTGCTATCAGCGGAGATATTTATGTACTGCACATGTTTCCGATTGTTTAACCTTTGGACCTGTGCTGTAGGTGCTGCCGCCGTCCCTGTGGGCTTTGCTAAGAGAGCCCTCTCCTGCCCCTGCAGACAGACGGAGATAGATGGGGGCAGAGGCTGCTGCTGGAGGTGTGTAATGGGATGGCAGCAAAGGGCAGTGGTGAAATTGGTCAGATGAAAGCATCAGTCAAGCCCGCACTTGCTTTCAAGTTTGGACAAATATAATTGAAATAGAGTTTGAGGAATCTTTTTTTTTTTTACATATAGTTACTTTCTCGATTGCGGGTCCTGTTTTACATACTGTAACTCACTTTTCCGGAGGCCGTGTCCTGCTTGCATATAGTGTCGTTTAAATTTGCAGTAGTGCTTGAAGAACAGGGCTGTGTATCGGCAAGAATCTGGCGATGTGAATCGTATCATGATACAGCAGAAAAAATTCAATGCGTTTCCAGTTTTTCAAAACCGGATCAGGTCAGTTTTTTTGTCATTTTAAGAACTAGGAAGTTAAATGGAAAAATGAAACACTTTTTGGGAATTTCAAGAAGTAACATTCTTCCTTTCATTTATATCCTTACGTGCACTATGTGTTGATTAGCAACACCACTGTGGTTTTAATATACACTCACAGAATGTAAAAACGTACCATATTCTACCGGTAAAAACAATCCTGCACCAAATGTGCTCAAATCAGGGAGCGGGCCTATTAACCTGGATGAAAACCTGTCAAATGGCAAACTTTTGGGTCCGTTCCGCTTCTGCACAAATACATTTTGACGTCTGAGCTGAAATTTCTAACTCATTGTCTGAGCTGACAATCCTTTCTGACCGTCTTTGAGGAGCGTCTGGTCCCTTTTGTTTAAAAAGATCACAAAATGATCCACATCACTGTCAGGAAAGATGCCACGGCTGACGCAAGCAGAGAGGAACATGGCCGTCGGTCTGCTTCGGTCTGGTCAGAGAACCAGAGCTGCAACCGGAACCGTCGCCGACCACGAGGAGAGGGATTCTGGCAGTAACTGATGTTAAAGGGGGCTTAGAACCATCACTGAGTCTGCTCAGAAGTTTGCCTTAGACGTTTGTTAGAATTTGAGAAAAGTCAGAGGATTGTCAGACCTTCTTTTCTGACACAGTGTTTATAAACTGTTGCAGTAACACAGTGCGTACTCCTCCAAGCTCTTCTGTCGTTTTTAAATTCCACGAGCTTATAACGTTGATGCACAACACCTTACCGATAAAATCGTGGCAGAAAACGTGGCGGGCAGACGCCTGATTTTCCGTAAATACAGTATTAACGCATAAAAGTAAAACAAGTTTATTTTATTCAGCCAGAACAGTGTAATCTGCGTTTGCATCCAGCAGTCAGGGATCGAAACACAACACAAAATACAAAATACTGTCCATGAATACAGTGTCACAAACACAATATCACAATACTCAAATGTATTGATATGTTCTCAAACCCCTATTTAAGAACTGACATGAGTTTACAGCATTAACGCTGATGCATGACATAAACAAACCGAACTCTGCTTAGTGTTTGGATCAGCATCAGGTTTGATGCTGGCGTTTCTTACTGTATCTGCTCAGGAGCTGCGATGACTAATCAATAACTTAATTACTTAAAGTTAATCGTTTAAGTACAGCTGCAGCTTCTCGGATGCGGTGATTTGATGCGTTTGATGCCTCGTATTTTAAAGTAAAGAAAGAAGGTGTTTTTAACTCGTCACCAGCATTTTATGGTTTTTCAGATTTTTACCGAAGAAAAAAAATCAACACATTAATCAATAACTGGATTCCTGATCTTTTGTCCATCGTTGAAAGCCAAAAAGAAAATTCCAGCTAGTCTTTTATTCCCAACCCGTCGCCCCGCGTCTGCCGGATCGGGTCGTAATGGATGGTTGATATTGTGTAGCCAGAAAAAGTGACTTTACAGGCTCAGAAGAGCAGAGGCTTCTGATAAACGTTGAAAATAAATGTTATTTTATGCACTGCAGAAGCCACTGCAAACGTAAATGCTCTATTAACAACAGACCATCTGGTGAGCGCTGGACTGAGTTGTGTAAAGTAGAGGAAAATAATAGAGTTGTCAAAAAAAATCTCACTCGGTAGCAGGTGTTTTTTTTTGTTTTTTTTTTTTTTTGGTAAGAGCTTTCTCACAACTTTTCTTCCAGACATTAGAGGAGCACTGATAAGAAGACAAATCTGAGGTAATGCATTTGGGAGTTGGAGGAGGCCCCAGTTTTGAATCAGACCTAAACTGTCTGTGCATTTCAGATGTAAAACTGTCACAGAAGCCGACTCGCAGATTTCACCCGAACAATCACATCTGGATGTAAGAAAATAACCGAGCGGAGATGAAACATGCCACTTAATGGCTCGGTGAGAAATAAAAACCAAATGCCATCGGTTGTTTTTTGAGTGAATTCCCAGAGGCGGGATAAGCGGCTGCTGCCTCTCAGGAGTGTGTTGTTGCCGTGTGTGTGTGTGTGTGTTTACCCTCATGTTTGTGGCATGTCATGCTTGAGCAGGATTGCTGCATTCTCCTGGGAGCTTCAGGAGGGCTCGGTACAGGTGATTTATTCCTCCTAATCTGTCCTGCACAGTCGCAGGCAGCTGCTTTCCTTCCACCCGGCGTGAGTCAGGTGCTATCAGCTTGCATGATCATATTAATAATCACCTGCAGTCGTTATCGGCCCACACATCTCCAGCGCGGCAGCTTCCTGTTCGCCAGCACCTGGACTCACGCTGGGGGCTGACATCCTTACATCCACGAGGCATATTTCTGACCCGTCAAGGGCACCCACAATCCTCTCTGATGCCGTCGCCCTGATTAGTTATTTATTCTCCAGCCTCCACTCTGTAATGTATGCTGTAGTAATCTGGCTGGAAATGCTTGAGTTGAATGCCAGATGTTGTTTTTACTGGGCATTTATGAAAGCTGTCTGACTCGCCTCAGTGATGTCTTAAGCTTACAAGCAGCGAATAGGGAAAACATGTCATATGCCATTGTTATATATATCTGTAAGTAGCGATAATTGGCTGACTTATTTGAGATGTCATGACCCAGTCATGCTCGGTTTAGTTTAAAAGGTTTCTAGAGTAAGTCATGTGTAATTTCCAACCAATTTGTCGGGGCCTGATCGTTTTTTTTTTTTTCTCCTCTTGGTTGCACCATTTGATCACAGAGACGCTTAAAGAGAGACATTTTTTCCAACCTAATCATATTATTTTTCAAAACGAACTCTGCAATATTGGTCGTCAGTTCACCACTAAAATGTTTCCAGGTTTAAGATTTCAACCCTGTCTCCCAGAAATATGTTCATATTAGAGGACAGAGGTCAACAGATTGTGGGTTTTTAAAGACGGACGTGTAATAGTAATAGTTTTGGACGATCCAGTAACTGGTTGATCAACAGTTTCTGAATCAATGATCTTTGACTTTATTAGAGACTGATAACTGCTGAACTCAAAGTAATAAATACCTGAATAAGAAACAAACAGCGAGCTCAGTCTCACCACCTAAACGGAGACAACATGCAGAGCAGCAACTGTCTTAGTCTAACGCTGCTTTTTTATTGGGTCGTCCATTTTGTGTATTATTTTGAGCATTAATGTCCATTTTCCTGCTTATTTTGTTCATTTTTCTGCTTATTTTGTTCATTTTTGTTCATTTTCTCGCTTATTTTGTTCATTTTCTTTATTTTCTTGCTTATTTTGTTCATTTTCTTTATTTTCTTGCTTATTGTGTTCATTTTCCTTCATTTTCTTGCTATTTCTGTTCATTTTCTTGATCATTATATTCATTTTTTTCTTCATTTTCTTGCCTATTTTGTTAAATTTTCAACCTTCATTCTCATACATCTTATCTTTTACATTTAAAGACACATAAACTTGCTCTGTTAAGTGGATTCATTTTCTTTGTAAAAAATGGAGATGTTATTGTAGTTCATAATGAATCTTTTGAAGCCATGTTTCTCTTTGGCTTCTTGAGCTAAAAAAAAGTTTGGGACCCTCTGGTCTAATACATTAATGATAATATACTCTAACCAACAACCTTATCATGCTCATGATTTACAAATGAAGCTGTGTTATATAACGTTAACTTTCATTTAGATGTAAATGAACTCAGGTGTGCGCAGTACGTACTCTACCTTGGCTTTGTGTTTGGAGTCTTCGTGTAAAGTTAGTTTCTGGATCAAAGTGCAGTTCTGTGAGTAAGCGTTCAGTCCATGTGGCCGGTGGAGGCTGCGCAGCCGTCGGCCGCCGTCAGAGCCAAGTTCCACCAACACCAGTAGTTTTTAAAATGTCCTGTCACTGCTGATTAATCAGGCAAAATGATTCATTCGTCGACCTCTTGTTCATATGTATAAACTGGAACTTCAGTCATATTTTATCAGAAACGTTATGCCTCCTGCATTACGTTGTGTTTCCTGTTACTCGTTCACATTAAAGCTTTTAGGTTTTAGGTTAGGATGAAAGAAAGACGCCAGGGTTTGGTTTAATTCAGAAAAACATGCAATAAGAAATGACTCACGGTGTCTTTATTAATATTTAAATCAGAACACAATCGTTTCCTAACCGTAACCCAAGTGCTTTTAGAAGCAACGGGAGTCAGGATGCCAGGATGTGAACTCTGTCATTGTCTGGTGTCAAAGTCCTGGATTTTATAAACCACCATAACAAAACGTTTCTAACAAACCGTAATGCAGGCGACACCATGTTTTTATCAAAACATACCTGGAGTTGCAGATTAGTTACGTTTTGAACATAATTTCTGGGAGATTAGGTTTAAAATTCAGATGTCTTTGACACCCGAATGCGCAGAAGAAGAAGAAGAAAACAGGGGTGGTGTAAATAACTTGTCAGGTCTCCCCTCCTCAGTATCTGCCCTCCTCCACCCAGTGTCAAATACAATTCAATTTCTGCTGCAGCATCAGCGTGGGCTAACACGGTCAAGCAAATGCCTGTTTTCTGAATGGCCTGGGGGAGTTACGCTTTTCAGCTTATCAACTTTTATTAACCTTAGCACTGAGGTTTGCTCTTTGATTTAGATTCTTTGGGAAACACTGAAATTGGATTTTTTTTTTTTTTCCTTCCCCCTCTCTCACTTCTTCTGTGACATATGCTCGACGACTTGTTACACTTAGGAGAAAAACATAAACGTCTGTTTTGGTTTGTTACAGCTGACATTTATCACGAGAGCCAATAACCTCTGTAATTATATTAGTTTCCTGTTTTTTTGGACGCCCTCGTCGACACCAGGAGTTTAAGAAACGGTTTGCTTTCACTCATTTACCTCAGCGTTTCGGTTTTGTCTCGCAGCCAACTCAAACACAGATTTTTACCATAAAACATATTAACAAAAACAAAAAAAAATAAAGAATGTAATACGAACACATAAAAATAAATTGTTCCAGCTCGAGCTCGTACAAAACCTGGAGCAAGTCCAAACATCATCGTCCTCCCACCCAATCATCAGGATCATCCTCATCGCTCAGAAATATTAAACAGAAAACTGAGCTCCAGCTGAGTCACCCTGAGCATCTATAGTGGAAACAGTGCCATCTTTCATGATTCTGTGGCCAGATCTCCCACCTCTAGCTGTTAAGTTACATAATATTGTATAGCATGAACAGCAGCGTCGACCTTTGTCCCATGTTTCTTTCTCTCTCTGTCCTTGTCTCCTCTCTGCTGTCTGCTATTGTAGTGTCACCCAAACCATCACGACCCAATTCACAAGATCTATAAATCATGAGAGGAGCGAATTTGTGCATCAGTGGCCGTTTTTTAACCTTATTACATTATCTCCAAGAGGCAAAGCAGCCGTTTGGAAGAGTGATATGTTTCTGTGCATGTTTACATAAAGCACAGCTTCAGTTGAATAAACACCTTCCTTTTGCAGCTCTCTCCTCTGTGTCCAAATCGAAACACAAAATATAAATATCGATGATACATTTTATGCCTCCTTGGGACTCAAATGTACACAAATACATCTCGAATTGCCGTGTCAACATTTTTACTGACTCTTCAGTGTCAAAAGAGTGTCGGAAAGTCTCTTGTTACCTCTTTTACATCATTTTCATCTGCCTCTTTTACGCCTTACGCCTAATTCAGAAAATTGTTGTTATGTATTTTACTCTGACAATTGGCAACCCGGTAAAAACAGCTCTAGCCTGACCCTGTTTGGGAAAGGCAACAGTATTGAGTAAAGTGTTTTTTAAAAGCTAGGTTATAGACTTATGTTATGGTGCTATGTGAATCCTAGTTTTTTGCCGCGGTGCAGGTGGAGATGTGCTTCACCGAGTGCCCTCTAGTTTTGACTGTTGAAATCATCCACAATTTGACCCTGGACTTGAGAGTTTTTCGTACAAGCTGTGTTGATCCTTCACCTATAACCACTCCTGTAGCGTACGTTTTACTGTCGGAGCCTCGGATGCTTAATTTAGTTTGACTGAACCTAAAACGATACAACGCTAAAGTCTTGAAGTCCGCACAACTGTGGCTGCACGGAGCATTTACGCGACGACTCCTGCCAGTTACAGTGTCGAGGCAAAACACGTTATGGTTTTTTGAAAACTGTCCTTTGCATGAAGCGTGTGTTTCCGTTTCCATTCCGCTTGGCAAAAAGATGTCGACTCCCGCCCCTCTGACTGGGCTGTGGATTATTAGCTTAAGCTCTCTAAAAATATCCCTTTGACTGTTTAAGCCTCTGACAGCAGCAACATCTCACACATTCTGATAGCTTTATACTAACTATGGCTGCAGAGGGATCATGCACTCAGCCCGCCTTGTTATCTTTTACCTTGTTTGCCCGAATACGAGACGAAAGAACGAGGAGAATATTATGAACACCCCCCACACCCACACCCACACCCACACCCACACCAACACACACACACAAAGAAAATCTGCAAAACATTTGCCTCTCCTTTCTCCCGAATCAGACCCGGAGCGGATCATCAAAGGCGAGCGCGCAATCGCTGCAATCTCCGAAACAAACAAGATGCTTTTTTGAGCACGAGAGGATTTTGCCCAGATGTCACTCGAAGCACTTGTCATTGTAGAGACAGCTGTAGAAGCACATGGACCGTCATTCGAAAACTGTCTACCACAACATACCAAAACAGCACACGTCAATTATAAAACAGCCTGAAATATAAGAACGTTGAATATGTATCCCGTGATTGCCTCCAGTTTTATTATCTCGCCTGTGTAGCTGAAATAATTACACACAGTATTTACCATCTTATAGTATTTATCACATCAATATATTAGGTTTATCTGAGCTTATGGAACCAAATGTTTCTGATGTAGGCATTCTTAACCGCTCGCAGAAATTAATAAATTCTAAAAAGGATTACACTGTGCACATGTAGCTCATAGACATCGCTTCAATTATCTTTTCCTCTAACACCCACACTCTCTCGAAAGGCTTTTCTCACAAATAATATAGCTGCTAACTAGAGAGAGAGAGAGAGAGAGACAGAGGGTGAGATAGAGACTTCAGCACCACACGTATTGCAGCCTTCACTCATGTGTCTCTTTCAAATGCTTTCTAAAGACTTTGAGATGAAATATCGCTGTTTTGACAAGAGATTCTTTAAGGTTTTCGTGCCCCTGCGAGATGTCTGTGATGGAACGTACCCGAGGAGAAAAGTCAATACGCGGTTGTAAATAAATGAAAACAAATGCGAGGCACTCAATACACTGAAGAGGTGAAGGGAAAATAGAGACAACTCGCCTTTACTCATTATAAAACTGCTTCTTGAGCACAGCAGCTAATTGACTAGCCTCGGTGTCTAGAGAAAGAGGTGGAGGAGGGTGATGAATTGACATATTGCTGGCACTGTGTTGTTGATCTAAAGCAGAGAGCCGTCAGGTTTTCCTCCACTGACCGGTAACCTTATTGTCTCGTGTCGTCTCCATCTCCCCCCCACCCCCCATTGATTTCCATTCATGTTATGCACAATTAATAATTACCGCGCTCTTAAAAGGTGGACGCTAGAGAGATCGGCCGGAAGGATGGCCTGCTGTTATTGGTTGTTACGCTCATGAACGTAGATGCATTAAATGTTTGTATGTCTACGACGACGCCGAGCAGATTCTGTCCCATTCGTTCCAGTGGGAGAAGTGAACCTGATCTACGGATCGCGATTGATTCTTTCGTCCGAACGTCACCAAAGTCAATGTCGGGCCCTTTTTTTCCCCCACACATCTCCTGAACATATTAAAATTGCATTTTTCAGACACATGGATCAGGATCTGCAAACACAAATCGAGAAAATAAAGATACTTGTGATGAAATAATGTTAGTTACCCGTAAAAAACATGATATCAGTGTATTAGACCTTAATAATCTACTTTCATCCACCCACGCGATGTTCTCGACCCTCCTGACCGAGACAGGAAGTGTAGTGTTTCATAAAGTTAAATTATCTTTGTGTAGAAGGTCTTTGGCGACGCTGTTAGCTGCGCTTGCTAATGCTACGGCTCGGTGGTTTAGCCGTTTTCTTTAGTTTCATTTCTTTCATTCTGGCCCTAAAAGTTTGCATAACGAAGTTCGCATCAAACACCTTTTCTCTGACCGCTTTCGTTGACTGAATTAATTAATCAGAAACGTATTTTTATTTTTGAACAATACTCAAAATCCAATCCTTTAGTCATTTTGACCATTTGAAGGTTTGGGCTTTTGGTTGAACAAAGCAGCGCTGTGATGGTGTCACTTTGGAGCTCTGAGACTATTTTCTGAATTTGTACAAACCTTTTCCTTTTAAGTGCAGCAGACATTTACCGAAACCATTTGTGCTTTCAATCTGGGCGGTAAAATCACAAGTCGGAAGTTTGACAGAACTTTTTTAGGCTGCCTGTCAGCAGCAAAACAGAGCAGAGAAAACATTCAACTAGTCCACAACTGAACGTGTTCGTATAGACATTCAGCCAATAATTGCATCTAGATTCATCAACAGGTAACAAACACATGACAAGCAGAAGGTAAATGCCTCTGTGTATTTTTGTACTGCTTCATTAACATGTAATGTGCTAAAGAGAGATGCTAATTGTAATCAACCCGGTACACCATCAGTATTAGCACATGTTGCAACATAGGAGTATCTAATGAACCACTTACAGCCACATGGCAGAGCGTCCCTCAGGCCGAGGCATCCCAGCGTCAACCTTTAAAGCCAACCCAAAACACTGCTTGGGTTTAAGCCGTCCGCTAAGTTTTACATTCCACATAAATCAATGCCATTGGTGACAGTCTGGATGTTAATGGGGGGAAAAAATCTAAAATTTGGTTTTAAGAGGCTGCTAAAAGATGTAAACAAACCAAGGATTATACCATTGTTTTAGCTTATTTTAGCCCATTTAGTACAAGTCATATAAGACTCACGTTACCACTTGAAAAGCCATTTTTGTATTTTTTTTCCCCCCACTTATTTCCATTCATGTTTTGTACAATTGATAATTACCAGACTCTTAAAACTCATCCTGGTTTGGTTTAAACTACTTCAAATCAGGTACATTTTACTTTTTGCAAAACCAATGTTAAATTCTTTTCTATGTTTCTCCCTTCCGTCAACAATCGTTACCTGTGTTAGTAGGAAAAACACCATAAAGCATCAAAAAGTTGTGAAAAAAAGGTTATTTGAAATCTGAAATAACGTACAGCATGAATTTGTTCTGCTAAAAGGTTTGAGTGTGCGTGTGCAATAGCAGATAAAACAGAAAATCATCACAAAATCAAAAATTTTACATTTGTAACGGAGCATTTAAACGGTTGCATGAGCTAATACATTTTGTAAATCTTTGGCTGTCTGTCTGGAAAACACATCCAAGAATAGAAAACTGTACTGGAAGGTTATTTTTGAAATGCAACAGATTACAGATTACTAGTTAACCTCTTGAAAACGTAACAAGGAATGTACTTCTATGCACTTAGAAAGCTGAAAAAGTACAAACCGGGTGGTTGTAAATAAATTAAAACAAATGCGAGACACTGAATTAACTGACGAGGTGAAGGGAAAATAGAGACGACTGGCCTTTTCTCATTATAAAACTGCTTCTTGAGCACAGCAGCTAATTGACTAGCCTCGGTGTGTAGAGGAGGAGGTGGAGGAGGGCGATGAATTGACATATTGCTGGCATCGTGATGTTGATCCAAAGCAGAGAGCCGTCAGGTTTTCCTCCAGGGATCCGTAACCTTATTGTCCCGTGTCATCTCCTCCCCTTCTGTTCGAGGACCAGGTTGTCAACCTCTCCCCGAGGTCGCACATGCACCAGCCCCCCTTTTGCACATAATTGGATTATTTAGAATCATAGCAGCAATTTATTGCCCCACGTGGGGTCAAAAGTGAATTTAGTTGCCTGTCACAATTTATGGCATTGTTGTAAACTGACAGACAACAGCCTCTGTCATCAAATGCATGCTTTTTTCCCCCACTTAGTACCGGTCACATACACTTTACGTTACAATCTGGCAGGTCATTCTTATACATAACTCCACTGGTTTCCATTTTATGTAGAGTCATTTATAACCAGACTCGTCCCACAAGTACTGTTCTTGCTTAAAGGTCCTATATTGTGAGGATGCGTTTTGATTGTGTTTTTTATAACCACGTGATGTGATGTAAGGATGAAGGCCCCAAGAATATTTAAAGTTCTTCTAGTGCCCCCACAACCAGAGAGTTGGAATTTACTCCAATTTCTATGTTGAAAATGGATAAATTGTAAAATTGTGCTAAAAACATGATAAGATTTATTTGGTTTAAGAATCATTTGGTTCAGAAAACAGCAATGATTTAATTTTGCTGAATATCAATACAACAAATCAAATGTTCAATACAATAAGAATGGGCTGGTGTAAAATAAATTCATACCGGTTTGATATGAAGCCAAACACTGGACTGGTATACCAAATCTACCACTAGGAGTTATACTTCCACTCAGCAGACGCTCCTCAGTTCAAGTAATGAGACGAGTGTCCACTTGGCGGCAGTAATGCACCTCTAAGCTGGTTTGACAACCGCCAATAAACACTTAATAATGAGAAGAAGAAGCAGGAGCGAAGCAGCGCTGACACAGCTCTGATAAAATGTGAAGACATATCTAGCTATCCGAGATTAAAGCAGCAGCGTACTGGGTTTTGCCGTGACTTTTTCCTGCAGTGTTTACACGTCGCCTCGCCTGCATTTCCTCAGCTTCAAATACAACGTGTTTCCATATTGGTGCAGTTTTGCTTTGGTGTTGCTGGCCTCAGTAAATTACTCACGGCTCGTCAGGCGCTGGCGACTCCATTAGTCTGTTTATAAACAAACATAATAAATGAATCACATTGTCATTTTGCTTTTTGCTGACGTTGGCCAGTTGTTAATTTGATGCAACCTGTCATAATGCCAAACGTCAGTTCAGCCGGTTTGCATAAATGAACCCAGTCCACTCCTATGGACTGGACCGGCAAAAGCGGACATTGATCCAACTCTGCAATATAATTCCAGTGCTTAGACGGCAACCGGTATCTTGATCTGTAACACACACACGTCGCTGTCCAGTAGAGTGAGCGAATATACGCCAGTGTAGCAGCTAGTCTGCTTTACCCACGAAGATGAAGTGGCTGTTCTGCGGTTTGGCAGGAGGCAACAGTGAATAATTTAAAACTGCAATTAACAGTGTGGTTTCTTCTCAGGAGCACATATCAGACATAACGATTTGACATTTATTTTGATAATAAAATCCATAACGACTGATGACAACTTTATATCGTGATAGTGTTTTTGGCATATCACCCAGCCCAGAGCGACGTTACCGTCACACTGCTGAGAAATGTAGTTAAACTTGTACCACTACTACTTGTAGCGACTCTTCTGCCCAACACTGAAAAACACATTCACAATCAGGAATCTGTGCTGCATAAATTTGTCTGCAGGAAGATTTTATTTTTGTATGGAAATCAATGGCTTCCAGCAATTTCAGGAAAATGTGCGTTAATGTAAAATTGCACAGCATGCACCTAAAATGGATTTGTAGCCGGGGAGCTCACTTTTGCAAAAAAAAAAACACAGTCATAGTCCTTTAAAGTGAACCTGTTACAGAAGGTGCTGAATGCCTGCCGTGTTGGGGATTCCCACATATGTTCCTGGTTTCAGTGGTGGTTTCATGGCTGCAGGCTGACGTGGTGTTATCTCACGCCGCTGTGGTAAGATGAGATGAAGTGGGGCAATAGATTAAATGGGTGGGCTGCATGCCTATTAAATCAGGAGCTGGCAGAGCAACACCGACTCAGGTTACTTATTCTCAAGTGACACCGGCGCACATGTGAGGAGCTGAGGGAAGCGAGATGTCTTTACTTCACGTCTGGAGTGTGACACTCTGCTCTTTGTTTGTCACTCTGTAATTAACTGCTCATTTGTGTGTTTTCTTTTTCTTTTCTTTTTTTTCTCTCTTCTAGGAGGCGGCCACGTTCGCCAAAGAGCTGGGCTTTGGGGTGAGTTGACCAGCGATTGCACACTAAACAGATCCTAAAGGTTTATTTTTGCTGATAATGAAGTTCTTTTTGGACAGTGATTGATGTGCTATTATACTCTCCAGGCCTTGCAGCAGTTGCTATGGAAACCTGGCAGTCGTCATGGTTTCTTTGTTCAGCCAGCTCTCTGTTATGACGCACTCTGCTAGGTCTGCACCCAACATCGCCTACAGATGTTATTTATTGAATTTTGAAAAGCCTCTTGGGAAGCTGAGAAGTTGGGCATGGTTTCAAGCCTTTCTCTGCAGGCTTGGGGCTCATCAGGTTGCCTGGTTAAAAAGCCTCCTCATTATCTTCATTGCACTGAGGGATGATACTGTATGTCTCCCCTTCTCTGCATTTCACTACATCACGCTGTAGTGTTTTAATAACCAAATTACAGCCACCTGTGGTTTAAGCTCATGTAAATGAAAAATACAGTACTTGTTAGCCCATAGAATATGTGTTTTTAAGGGCCTCTTAAGTGCAAAATGCAGGTCTGTTTTTTTCTGTTTAGCATATTCCTAGTGCTGCTTTTCAAATCAAAAAAACAAATAGCAGTGTGTGAGTTTTTGAAATGGGCTCAGGTATTTTAAGTGCCTTCTCTCTTTCAAAGCCGGAGCTGCCTTGAATATGGCTCTGCTCTGTGTGAATAATTGTCATCCAGAATCACTAACGGTGTGATCAACGTGACTGGAATAGAAATGCAATCCTGATGGCAGTGACAGGTTTAAGAGAGGAGAAAGGATGAAGGCAGTGGAAAAGGAAGGAGAGGAGTGAAGGGGGGGTGTGTGTGGGGGGGGTTGCATTAAAAAAACACAAAGGGCAAAGTGTAGACTCTCCTAGTAGTTACAGTTCTTTGACATTTTCCATGTCAACCTGATTTGGCAGAACACTCTGCGAAATTGCGTTAGATGAATGTGATTTTTCAGGTGACATCAGTGCTGTGTACTGTACTTACTGCATTTCTACATGGTTGCAGTTCAAAGAGGTTTTCTTCACACATTTCTTCTTTCTTGTCACTTTCAGATGTCAATTTCACTCTCTGTGTACGAGCTGGTCTGCATACTGTAGCTGTGCAAAGTCTTCACAACATCAGTGTATACACAATATACAGCAGGCTCTAGGAGAGGATGATTATGGCTGGGTTTTAAAAGAAATATTGTCCGATTCATCCCAGTCTTCTTTATTTTTGTTTTATTTATCCTTTATTTATCAGGAAGGCCCCCTTGAGATGCGAGATCTCTTCTTCCTGGCCAAAACGGGAGCAACAAACAGCTTCACATGTAACGCAAGTTCACGTATAAAACACACCAAATACATAAAAGCAACATAAGAAAGATAGTAGAAGATAAACTCACACCCCTCTACAGCGGTTTATGGAAAGCAGCCACATGTTTCTTTCATAACTGTATGTAAAATACCTTTAAAGGTATTTAGAGAAGGGAGTGTTTCAAGTGAAATGATGTTTTGCGATTCATCCCATGCCTCACGGTGCATAAATAGAAAAAGTAGTTTTACCAAGGTCTTGAGTTCACCCTGGAAACATTCAGAAGAATTCGAGCAGTCACATCTAGCGCTATAGTTACGATAGGATAAGAGGCTGGAGATGTAAGGAGGAAGTCATCTAACACTGCTGTCTGCTTATTATATTGGTTATTAAAATCCAGAGATTGAGATGTTGATATGTGCCTTTTCCTGTGGATGAATAAAGCTTGAACTCGAACTCCGTCATTCACCTCTGCACTAAAGAAAGCACTTCCTGGCGCTTGTTGGTCATGTTAAATAAAAAAGTACATTAATGTAGCCACTTTGGGGTCAGTTCTTAACGTTAATATTTTTAATAGTACATCAGGTTAGCGGGTTCTTTGTGTAATTCACAGCGTTATTCCTTTGAGAATCTCATCTGTATCCAAGCAAAATGTAGCGTTTTAACTGAAGTATCTCCAACTGAATCAAATTGAATTGGAAATCAAATTTCACTGGGACTTTGTGAATCACAATTGAATCAGTTCAGGAAATGAGTGGCGATACTCAGCCCTGATGATCTAAAATTATACGCCGATTATCAACATTCTCCTGTTTCCAAACCTCACACGATAACCTCAAACGACATTTAGCGCTATGTCAACAATCCAGTAGAGTTTACATCCAATCAAAGCATAAAGATGTTTGTATTTACAATTATGTAAAATACAGAAAAGCAGCAAAATTGGGGTATAGTTGCTTGAACTTGACATTTACGTGGAAGTACATTTAAAGGTCCAGTGTGTCAGAGTTAGGAGGATCTAGGAGTCCACCACGTTGCACCGCCATGCTCCTACAGTAGCTCAGAACAGACTTCCTCTTCTTCTTTTGTTTTCTGTTTTTTCAGCAGGTAACATCTAGCGTTAAGGTACATTACCGTCACCTACTGTGTTTGAGTGTGGACCAGAGTTAACAGTTAGTAACCTTAACTAAAAACCCACAACGAACAAAAACCAAACACTGTCTCTGAAGAAGGACTTGCAGCCACCGTAGCTGTGTGTGTGTGTGGGTGTTCAGTCGGTTGCAATCTGCAACGTCGCCACTAGATGTCACTAAAAATCACACACTCTACCTTTAAGTATTTGTATTTAAAATTTCTATAACTGTACAGTAACCGTTCCATCTTTCATGAGTAAAATACCATCTGCTGCTTACTTTGTGGATTAAATATTAACATACAAAAAATATGAAGCATTATTATACAAATTAGATACAGCATGAAGATTCTTCTTTACCATTAATGCAGTAGTAAAATGTTTATGCATCACTTAAATTTGTTATTTTTCTACATATTTAGCTCTTAATTAATGGATGTTGTTTGGATGTTCATTGTACCCACAATAAAATCACACTGAGGAGAAGAAAACATTTGCAAAACAAAACCTAGTTATTTTTTGTTTAGAGATTGCCTGAAATGTTTTGTTGTTTCTGACTTGATATGATCATATTATTATTTTCTAACTTTTAAAAGTAAATATTTATTATGCAGCCCCAGTCCAAAATGTATGTTATTTTGCTCCAATTTGTTAAAATTACAGTAAAATCAAAAAGTGGCGTGTACTCAGGAGTAATTTAAATTCAAGAACGGTCCAGTGCGTCGGTCACTGTGTCTGCGTTATATAATTTGTGATTGTTGTCGTCTCAATATCTGACCCAAAAACGCTGCTTGATGCACTTTGGATGCGTCAGTAACGGTGTTATCCTCGCATTATGGATGACAGCAGCACTTCTTCAGCTTAAACAGCAGATGAAAAGCAGATCTGATTGTGATCTGTTTCCTTTAAACGCTCAAAGAAATCTCTGCATCGACGCTCTAATTGAATCTTTCCCTGGCGGTGTTAACAAACAGCATGCACCGGTTTCTCCCTGGCTTCAGCACAGAAACACAATTTAACACCCGTGTAAAGCTCTCACATCGCACAGTTTGACGATTGTGTGTCTGATCAATTGCCTCACAATCATAAATATTGCCATTTGTCAGCGGTCAGTAAAACACATTGATCCTATCATTTGTTTTTCTCTGCATTGTTTTGCTGTAGGAAGTTTCCAGGTAAGTGTTTTTGCTGTGTTCGGCTTTGTCTACTGTGTGTGTGTTTTTTTTTTGTAGCTTGCCCTGCTAAACAGTCATGATGCTTACCCTCCCACCTCTGGCCCTTAGAGCCGTTTAGCCCCTAAACCTGAGTAGAGCGCCTTTTTTATGTCAGTGAACATAAAACCGAAGGGTGACAATGTGCCGAAGCCTTGTGTGGTTTTGCATTCGGCGTCTGGAGGAGTGCTTGTGGTTACATCCAGTCACAGTGACAAATTGCCTTTTTTTCACCATCGCCTGCTAACAGCCTCTGAATTAACCTCACCATTAGCACTTACTTAGAGTGTTACACCCATTTTTCCTCTGCCCGAGGTCTCCCCGGACCTCTCAGGGCTGATTAAAGGACGTTTGGGAAGCATTTAGAGGTGTAAAAGCTCATTGGTTTGAGTGAGCCAGTGTGGCGGGTGGTATTGGGTTGGAGCCTATCTTCCTGATTACTCCCATAACCACAGCATTTGTTGCCCCGAAGGTGCTCGAGTGTTACTTTGATAAAGATGCTCAAAGCGTCTGCAACCCTCTGTGAAACTTAGAGTCCACCCCAGTGGTGTTATTAGGCCTGTGCATCTGAGGCTACAGCTGCTAATGTTTAATGAACAGACCAGGATCTCCTTTTTTGTCTTTTTGGTACCACTTTACAAAAAGAATACTCTCATAAACAATGTATATGTACTTATTAATTATGCTGTAAACACTTAAGAATTCATTAATAAGCTGTTGTGACACCAATGCAACAGTGACATGTTTCTTGACAAATCGTGAGTCCACATTTACCTTTACTGTTAAGCCTCAAAAAAGTTGCCGCTTTTGACTGATTGATTGATTGATTGAATATTTATTTTGGTCTTAAAATATATAGTAAGAAAAAAAACCAACAGAATACATACATAAACATTCAACTGAAGACGTATTAGACGCACAAAGCAAACAAGCGAAACAAGACATACTGACTGAAAAGCTGTAGGCTGAAGCCAAGATTACTACGCCTACCCTTATCACATCCAACACTTGACCTCACTTCACTGACTTCATTTACACAAGATGTACAGTTGAAACTATCATGCCTATACATACACCTGGTGTGTAAAAAAAAGAACACACATTTACAGCCGTCGTCATGTTGCACATGGATGGATTTTGACAGGAAATCAATACAGTGTCTATTTATCTATAGTTTTTTAAATATACGATATGTCTTCTTTTTTTTTAAATCCAATTTGGATGCATGTAGGTTCTGTACGCTGTCCCCAGATAATTAACATGGCATGTTTGGTGTCGACGGATCCATTGCAATCTCAGGATTCACATGATTCCTCTGGCTTCACTAACTTAAAAACTGACCCTTCAAAAGACCGTAACGTCAAAACCAAACGAGGGTTGAAAGAAGGCTGAGGAAAGCAAAAGCTGAGGAGGAGAGTCATTTATGTTTTAAGATCACGTCTCTTCACGTAAACAAGTTGTATACACGAAGAATATAGAATTCCGTGTCCACAGATCGAAGTTGGACAGCACGGTGGCTACGACGGATTTAATGAGAGTATATCGCCACAGCTTTCACTACTGTCGACGCACGCAGCAGCCATCTTGAACTTTGAAGTCAGGGCTGGTGAAGGTGGACTTTCGGAAATCGGACTTCATGTGGCGTTCCGGTTGGACTTTCCAAATGGGAACTGGTAAATTCCGACCTACCAGTTCAAATGGAACGCTGGAGCTACCTTTATCTTTAACATAGCCACACCCCAACGCGATGTGTAATGTAAGTCGGACAAGACGGGATACCAAGGTTCAGTTCCTGTGCGAGACTTTCATTTTTAATTTTTTTTTTTGTTTTGGTTTTGTTTTAGTTATCATTATATTCTAATACTTTTTTTTCCCCAGTTTTCTGTCGCAGGTTGGTTAGGTTCAGGAAAACGTTCTGCATTGGATTAAAACAGACCCTTTCACAACATTAACTACATGTTAGAAGACCTTTTGTGCCAGGAGACTTTACACTCGTGCGCAAATATCTAATAGCACACCTACACCTGGGTGTGAATAGCATCTGCCTTATATTACTATGTTATTTATTATTAATACCTTTACCTATAATACCAACGAATTGCATCTTATGTCGATTTTACTGTGATATAACTTGAAAATGGTGTAACTACCTGGTGAAAATCTGGGCTGGGCTAAGCTCCCGATGTCTGAAGATCCTAACAACGCCTCTGGTCCACCCCACTGCGAGACGGCGATAAAGACATTCCACCTGCTCATAGTACATCATGATGAGTTAATAATAAAGTAGCACTGACAGGTGTGGGTTTTTTTATCCCACTCATGATCAAAGGCAAGCACTCAGGAGAGTTCTGTCGTCTCCAGGCGAGAATATCCATTCTGTGCAGATGCTGAGGAGAGATGGCCTGTTTCAGGAGGAGAATGATACAGTACATGCACAGAAGTAGCTCTATCTGACAACAGCATATCTTCACACGCTTATTTTCATCTCACTTAGGGAATATGACTTTCTAATATTTTGCAGCTCCCCTGTAACTGCATGGAAGCATCACTGAGTGTTCTTATTGATCTTTTTCATAGACCATCTGGTTTCATTATCACTTGATCTGTCTGGCAGGATGAGGGGAAAAAAAAAAAAAAAAGCTGACCTCTCTCAGTCACTGTTGTGATCTTTGATAACTCCTCAGAAAATGTGACGCATCCTTTCGGGTGCTGTTAACCTGTACTTGCTTACCCCGTGGTGTGGTGTTTTTACAGACAGATGACATTGCAGAGATCGCAAAGAAGGCCCAAAACCTCCCGAAGGAGAACACGAAGAGGCAGCGCATCGTGGTCTTCACTCAGGGCAAGGACGACACTGTGGCGACTGTTGGTAGGCCACATTTATTTTCTATTTTTGTAACTTACCCGCACACATTTTCTCTTAAAGGGGACATATTCTGCTTCATTTGTGTTATTTTCTGTCATATACTTTACATGATACTTGGATGGTTGGTAGATTAAATCATGAGATTAATGCTTTTAAAAGTCATTTTTTGTCCGTAAACCATCTGTTCAGACACAGCACACACATCAAATCTCTACTCCATTCTGTGTTTTAGCATATTTTCCAAACTCACGCCTGTTAACAAAGACAAATACATTTAGAGCTTATGAATAAACGGTCAAATCCACCAATCTTTCTCACAATAAGTGACCAGATATTGACCAGTCAGAGATGTTCTGCTGTAATCGTTGTTGTTGTCTTCATACCTTGGCAAGATTTGCTGGTCTACGACAGTGGAGCAAAGGACAAATGAAACAAAATACCACAGAAAACTCTTTTGTATTTAGGCTGTGACAATGGCACGGCACCAGAACCACTTAAAACAAGAATGCGACATGACGACCACCATCACGGTTACATTAACAAACATGCAGACTTGGATATTAAGGACTTTGTCCCCGTATAACAACATGGCCAGAGATCAGAGGTATTATATGACCACAAGAGATCATCTTCGTAAACACTGGTTTAAAGTACGTGCCTGAAATGTGAACGAAGACAAAAATATCAAAACCAAACACATAATACTCTCCGACAGTAAAACTGTTTGGCCTAACGTACACACACGCATTTAAACATCGAACACTTTAAAGTTTGAAGTCGAAAGCAACAAAAAAGGCTCACAATTCAATATGTAAGATTCGTACATGCTCACGTGTTTACATGAAGTTTATGTTGGAGTCTGTGTTGTTCTGGACGCCGGTCATTTGTTGACGTTAGCCGACTCCGTTTCGGAGCTAACGGTAGCTAGTGTTGTACAAGGATTTTTGTATGTCCTCTACATAGAAATCACTGTTCAGGACGTTATCATGGATGTAGGCCACTCGGACAAGCAGTGACTTAGACAACAAAGGTCCAACACAAACTTCACAAAAGCCCATGAGATTCATACTGAATCTTTAAATAAGTAAAATACTGTATAACATGTAAAACACTGCCTGTGTCCGTGCTATGTGGAAGAACGCAAAGTGTTGACCAGATGCCAAAAAATACCACCGTAAAGAGTGTTGATTTGCAACATAATGAAAACTCCCAAACGATAATACGACATGATAGATGTTTTTCAATAATCCCAGAGTCTGTATCGTCATATTTGTAAAAACTGGCCAATCGTCTTAAAGAGACAGCAGCTAAAAGCAGCTGTTTGACACTGAGGTTGAACTGAGCGGCTGCTTTAAAGACCTGGATCAGATAACGCTAAGGGGTTTTTAACTGTAAGAGAATAAAAAATATGGACCTGGAAATGTGCAGAATAGTTTAAATATGACTCTTAGCCACCCCAACTTTGGCCCCTTTTGGACATCTTTACCCTTTACTTAAACCTCACATCTCCAAACTGCAGAAACAGCCTTAAATAGATGGTAGATCTCTGTCTGAAGAAAGCTGAGTGCTATCAGTGATTTCTTTGAAGTTAACCTCAAATATTGACACCAGATGTTAAAAAAAAGAATGCTTGCTCTACATTCTGTCATTTCAGAGCATAAAAGAAGTGAGTGGGATGCAGAGAGCAGGCATTGATTTGTGAAGTACTTCTAACTTTGTCTTGGACACACTCCAGGCCAGTCCTCAGCAATTTTTAATGTATCAACTCTTACTTCCTGCCCCCTCTTTTTTCTTTCTTTTTTTTTTTTTTCGTGCAAAATGCTAGCGGTGTGACCTTGGGGAGAGGTTGACAACGCTGATCCTCGAGTCAATCCGGTTTCCTTTGATACGAGGCATATTTGTTAGTCAGACATTAAACGGCAGCGTCATCATAACCGTGCAGGCAGGGGTTGCTGGTTTAAGCGATGTGGGGAAGAGGCGATAGTTTCCGATTACTGCTGGGAGCCGTTGCCTTTGTTTGGAGCCACAGGGCGTCTCTCCTCATTGCCCTTGCAGTTCACACTCGTCGAGCGCGGGGAGAGATGGCCTCAGGTAAAGACTCCGACATATCACTCATCGCTGGGGACCGCACAGAGCACAGCTGCAGCAGGTCTGCACGACACCGTCTTCACATGTCCTCAATATCACACTGGTCCCATCCTGAACCTTTTAGCGCTTGTAATCAATCAGCAATTAAACGTGTCTACACCGCTTTGTGCTGTAGTTTCTGTAAAACGTGTTCGTCATTTGACCAGATTAATAAAAATGTAAAATGAGTGAATTAAACTAAATATTGTCGGTATCTTCTTCCTTCTCAATAACGCATATGTCTGACACCCGTTTACTGTCACAAACATTACATTTTAGTTGATGATTCATTGTCATACAAATGCTGATAGTGATTAACAATTAAATGGTCTTTTTCTCTTCATTTTATGCCGCTGTTATAGTATGAACATAATAATAGTTAAATAATGCTCATACGCTTTATGACAGAGACAACACATTGTCATTCCCACTCCCCAAACCAAATTTGCAGACACAAAATACCATTGATGGTGTTAAAAAATATAGTAACTGTTGCTTTGAGGCTGTGATGAAGTCATTGCTGAAGTTTGGTTGGGTTTAGACACAACGACCACGTGGTTAGGGTTCGGTGAAAAGGGTCGGGGAAAGGACTAAAAGAAGAAAACAGAAAAATAAACAGCATTTACCTTCGGTTTGAAACGGGACGCAGACAACGGTCTCCGTCACCAATCGCCTCTTTCTAAGGAGAGTCCCTATTTAACGACGTTAGCTGGGTTACGTCACTTTCTCTGTCTTCCTGCACATATTCATAAGACCTCAAGAAGTCACCAAACGACTACAAGACGTGCGTAAGCGCCGGCCGTTTTAAGCCCTATCGCAGATCAGCCCGTATTGTTGTGTTTGTGATGAGGTCGGGCTGGACGAAGAAGAGCCAGGGTTTCCACAGGTCCTTAAAAAGTCTGAATTTCTGAAAACAATCTGAATTTCAAGCCTTAAAATGACAGGTGTTACAGAATTGACGATTTAGTGTTTCATTGAAGCCGGTCTAAATTAAATTTGAAGTCTGCTGCACCTTCTATAAAGGCTATAAAGGCATTAGAGTTATATGAGAAATCGTAAAAAAAAAGCCAGCAGAAAACGCCTGCCAAAGCCTGAAATATTTCTGTATTCACATCGGGAGCATCACCAAGTCCGTTACATTCATAATGGGTTTAAAAACATCTTAAATTGAACCTTTTTCAAACCTACAGACAGACACACATGACCAGAACACATCAGATACAAACATTTGAGAAGTGCAAAAGTGTAATTCTTTATCTAGATGCACGAAAATCTACTTACTTCTAGATATCCACTCAGTCAGCATACCGACCAAGTTTCATAAAGATCGATGCATCGGTGACAACAGATTACTTTACGTTATTATTAAGAACGGGGCCTAATATAAGATGGTTTTCCTTCTTCCTGCTTGTTTTTTTGGTTCATGGGATGCGTATAAGTCGTTTGGATTACAACGGGTTATTCGTTTTGTGAAACAGCATCTGGAAATCGATAGAAATCGCTGAAAGTGCCAGAATGAGGGCGAATATTTCCATCGCGCAGTGTCAGGATTGTCATTCTCCTCCCTCCCTCTATCTGTGCGTTATCGTTTTGAAAGTCCAACAAACTCGGAGCTGCAACTACACCCTGGCCTTTCATGTGCCGTTTTCTTTTTAATACATGTTCCACCAAAACAACTTCTCTCCTGACACTATTTTGCAAATGCAACATCCTGCGCTCAGCGCCGCCCAAGAACTAGCCAAACAACCCAGATAACTTTTACCTCTGTTCCAGAACGTTGGTGGAGGGTCCCGGACCTATCTACAGCACTGGCACAGAGCTAACGAAGTGTGGAGATGGATCTGGATATGAGAGGCTAGTTATGAATGAAATAAACTTCATTTGAATTATGAAAATAGCTGCATGTTTTTATTTTACCTAGTTGTCACTGCTCTGTGAGCTCTTTTATATAATGCTTTTAATTATACGTTTGACATATACAGTACCAATTAGTGCAAGTTTTATAATACGCTTGTAGTTATTAATTAGGGCAGAAAATAATATTACAAAGTGCATTACAATGTCCCCACCCAGCTCTAATTGGAAGCCCCTTTTTTATAAGCCAAGCAGATGAGATTTTTCATTTTTAAAGTGGAATTACTGGAAGTAAGTTTCCTTTCATTATAATTTGAAAAGAAATGTCTTTGCAGACGTCTGCCACTTAAAAAGAAAAGGAATTCATCCATTGTGCCGGAGGTGATGTATAATTCCTGCCTGCTTCTCTCATTGCTCCGGCATGAAGACAGAGCCGTGCGTCTCTGTGAACTTTATATAAAATACATGATGAATGCAGGCGGGATGAAAGACAATGTGTTTCAGATGTCATCTACAAAGGCAAACATGATAAATGTCATTGACTGTGCTATCACTGCTGCGGAGCACTTACAGTAGTAGGTGAAGCCGGATTGGTGTGTGCGTGTGTGCGAACATCGCTATTCATGCCAGCCAAATAAATGTCAATGTAAAAAGAGAATTAAAGATTTTCATTTCCCAGAGGCGGCGCTCTAATAAACTTGATCTCTCATTTTGTTTGCAATTTGTCCTCCTGTCAGGATTTGATCATTTGCCAGCCTCTGCATGTCATGTTAAACCATTTTATAGTGATTAAGGATGGGAGGTTGCCTTCCCCCGTGGTATAATTCTCCAAAAAGAGATGTCAATTTGTTATTGTTCTCTTTTTTTTTTTTTTTTCCCCCCCTGCCCTTCATTTGGAGCAGCCTTTCATCACACCACCGCTTCAAACGTGCCTTTTAAGAGCTGGGAGCAGGGGGAAATAGCCCTTTATTTAGCTGCCACCGACACTGCTGAACTACACTGGGCTTTTGCTTATACTCCCATTAAAGCAGTAATTAAGATCATTGTGCCCTGAACCTTAACGGTGAGGAGATCTAATAAACGATCATTCAGCCGAGGTTGCCGCTCTAATCGCTGATAAGGACTTGATAAAGCCTGAGTCGGCTCCTCGGTGAGTTTTAGAGCTCTTCGAGGGGGGGGGGGCAGAGCAGGCAGATTTTAACTTTGAAAAAAAGACCTGATCTATACATGTTAATCACGTGATCTGGCTGCGAGGCGCAAAAAAAAAAAGCTCTTTTCTTTAAAGGATTTTTCCTCAGCAGGGTGATTTGTCAAAGTTAGATTAAGCCTCGCAGAATTATATTAGATTCACTCGAAGAAATCTTAATTCCTTGTTTAAAAAGAAGGATGTTTATGTTCTTCAGTCCGTATTAGACAAAATCAATTAACAGATTGCACCATGAGAAAAGACCTCCTCTCTTTTTCTTGGCATCTCACGTCAAAGTGTTTTCTTTCATGTCTCTCTGAAAGGATATTGGTTGGCGATGATCTTTTGCCTGTGGTTACAGTAATTACAGGCATATGTACTTTTTTTTCCTAACTCGATTGTGAACAAAGATGCTGCTTATGATAGGGAAACAGATTGAATGTCAACTTGCTCCTAACCTGTTGCGTTTGCCAAGAAAGCGGTAACGTTGTTTTCCTCTCCGAGGCTGAGAGTTTGGCTGAGACGCAGCAGGAAGCGATCCAGAAGAAGTATTCTCAGGGAAGTTTCTCACATAGAGATGTTAAACTCTGCAGAGTACTTCAACTCATGGCTTCTAGCAAAGTAGTCATATACAATTACCTGTCACTTAGGGCCAGGATTTAAAATGACATTTTAATTGTGCTGCAGAGAAAGCATTCAGATACTTGGGTTAAGTAAAAGTATTGATACCTTACTGTCAACGACGGGCTCCTCTTGAAGCTTTATGTTCTTAGAAATGTAATTATCTTTTGAGAATACATCTTATTTTACGAACTGATGGCAGGTTTGTGTGTAAAATCTGCTGCAACCAACACATTTTCTATTAATCCTCCAGTTATTTTTTGATCGTAATAAATAATAATAATAAAAAAAAAAAAAAGTCATCAAAAAGTCGTCAAAGTCCAAAAGCTTTCATTCTAATTACGTGAATAAATCAACTAAAATCGACACAAATGAGCAGCTGGTCGTGGGGAAAGTTTGAAAATAAATTAGTCTCATCATAAAACTGAAATAAAATATTTTACATCCATCAAACTAATCAACCTATGGAAAAGTAACTGCAGTCGTGTGAAGAAGCAAACAGAAAGTTAAGTACAAGGATCACACCTTTGTACTTTATTTTCAAACACTGTTGTGTTATATTATCTGACCTAAGTTTAGTTTTTTGGTTCAGGTACCGATTCCGCTACTAGCTAACTTCTATCTGCTGCGCTCGGACAGGTGGGCCCAGCAGAAAGTATAAAATACAAATACATATCCAAAGTACGAGTAAGATGATGTGACCAGATACACATCCACAGCCCGACGAAAGATTCCAGCGTCTGCGGTTTCACTGTTGATGAAAACGTAGAAGCTAACCTGCGGGGTCACATGTATCACTCTGAGCCAATGGCATCAGGTCTCTGACGTCACCGAACGCTCTCCTGATGTTTACCACAGTTGGTCTTGTGGTTCAGCAGAGTGGATTTCTTAGTCGTGATGGTAGAGATTAGTGACATGTTTGGTTATTTTGAACTGTGTTTGTTTCACTGATATAAAGAGGAAAGTGGACGTCACGGTATCTGCGTGTTTGGCTTCGTGATAGACTGTTTAGAAGACTGGACAGTTTGACAGTAGCTTGGAACTGGTCAGTAAGCGTGAACTATCCAAAAAAACTGGACCAGGACCATCTCTGTTGCTCAGACCGGAGGTTTCACACCTGCAAATTTCGGTCAGATCAAACTTAGAACTCCAGCAGTATGAGCAGCGTTGCACGTTTCATTTTCATCTGCCCAAATGTTAGCATAATGTATTGATTTCATCACGCGGCCGGTTGCAACGGCCAAACGAAATGTTCCAGACGGAGTTCATTTCTCAGCAAAGTTGTACAAATCTTTCAAACGGCGGAGGTGTAGGTATCTTAAATACTATTCAAATACAAGCCAAACATCTGAATAGTGGCCTGCATGCTGTACTTTGTGATCTATCTGCTGTCTGTGAAAGACATCTGTGTGAACTGGAGCATAAACAAGTGAAGCATGCTATAATTTCAGGGTCAAAACAATGATCCATATGCTCATTTTCCAATAAAGCCAAGGTCTCCTTATTTGCACGTACAGTATTTTTATTATTTTTTTTTTTAACAGGAGAGCGGTTTCTCAGTCACTGGTGTGTTGTGAATCTGCATTGTTAAAAAGAATAGCCAATAATAAAGGACTTAATTGATACTCATTTCAAAGAGACGCCTGTTGAAAGAATTTCTTAAGTTTAATCACTACCATTCAAGAAGTGTAATGAGGGAATTATGAAGAGCGAATTAACAAAAGCACACAATTATAGCTCACTGGAAGGATGTATTTTAATTCTTCCAGTCTCTAGGTTTTTTTTTGTGTTTTTTTTTTAATTCTCTTGCAGGTTACCTGTCAAAGCTACACCCACACTTTCACCAGCAATCTGTTGCTTTACTCGTTTTGTCAAACCAGATTCTTGGAAAAGGAATATGTTAATGTTTCATGAAAGAGAAAAGTACAGCAGAGTTTTATTGATTGAAAATAATGTTGTCGATCTCATTACAGTGAAATGTGAAATGAATTCAGCAAAGCGATGTTTTCAGACCTTCTACAAGCCAGGAACAACACAGGCTGAGGATTTTTTGGCAGGGTTTTTTTGTTTTATTGCCATTTCCATGACAGATTTTTGCCAATGAGCTCTTTGTTAGAGACGGTCAGGGGAATTGTTGGAGTGTAACCCGAGTTAACATGTCAGTCAAATTTAATAATTCGCATCAGGGAGGTTATGTGAACTTTCCCCGAGCCACTGAGTACAAACTTTGGTCATGATGATAGAAGGAAAAGGGAATGTGAAGTGTTTTGTGCCCGGTGCCGAAAAGTGTCATCGATAAGACTGTACAGGCCACGGTGAGGAGAGTTTAGCAGAGTCTGTTGAAATATGAATTTTAACAGTTTCTATTTTGAACATGTCTTGTCAAGTCGAGCCAGTTTTATTTACAGAGTATAACCTGATGTCACAAATCCTAAATTTGGCAGAACGGGCTGTCCAACGTTTGACATCCCCCCCCCCAAAAAAAAAAAAACAGTAACGAGGGTAAAAAACAGGGAAAAACCTCAAGAAGAGTAACAGCGGAGGGATTCCTCTGCCACGTTAAGCAGGTAAAGTAAATGACAGCAAACGACGAACTATCAGAGATAAACATGTATCTACATTTCTTCATTGTAATCGCAGAAAATAATTTTGTTGAGCAACCCCACCAGGCAAAAGGGGCTCGAATCTGCTTTATTTTAACTTGTATGTGAGTCAGATCTGTTATTTTCATAACGGCACAGACCAAATCGGATCTGATCTTCTCAGTTCTGACTCGGGTCGCTTCCATATGTGGATCTAAATCAGAAACAGAGATGATTTTTTTTTTTTTTTCCAACGCGACGTCGGCCCGGGCAGAATTCATACGACTCCTGCGTCACATCTAGATGGACATTCGTCACAGTTCTGCGCCGGCGGGAATCACTCAACGTGGAAGCAGAATTATTATAGCTCTGACATGTTCACTAGTTTTTATTTCTAACTAGTCTTTCAGTTTGTTTTTTGATTTCACTTTAAGTTAGCTTTACAAGTTCACAAGTCATTTCTTTTTGAGGAGTTGTTGTCTTTTTTATTTAGTTTCTGTTTGAATTTTACAGTGATTATGAGGAAAGCCTTGATTTACAGCAGCTGAAAAAAGGGATGATGAAGGAATGCGCATGACATCAAACTTACAAAAACCATTGTTTATTAAACGTCCCATATTGTTTCAAAGCCATTTTATTCTTGTTCCACAGCAGACGTCGGTCGGAACTAAATCAAAAGTAAAACTTGAAATAAAATGAAAACAAAGCTGATTTGCCCAGAATTCTATGAAGTTTTAG
This sequence comes from Coranthus polyacanthus, assembly GCA_037367275.1. NCBI lineage: Eukaryota > Metazoa > Chordata > Actinopteri > Kurtiformes > Apogonidae > Coranthus > Coranthus polyacanthus. Next base: position 17,440,091 of record JAPQRN010000012.1, read on the forward strand.
TTCATGTTCAGTTGTCCGTTTTAGTTTTAGTTCTCGTTAACTGTTCTAACACTGCATGGAAGACAACTAAAAGTCATCCTGTCATGGATTAAATGTGTTTTTGTGAAGACATTCACGTCATGATGCCACCGCTTCTTGTCCACATCCCGCGCACACGTCTGTACAGAAGTTGCAACCAAGCTGCAATTAATAATTTAGCTCTCATCCTCGTTATCGTGGCCTCAGTGGCCTCCACGTTGACTTCAACGCGCTACACGTGACATCTCTTGCACACGTGGGACTTTTCAGGACGGTGACCAGTTCACACCGGATGCTGATGCTGGCCACATTTTAAAAATAATGTCCTTTACAAAGGCAAACATGATAAATGTCATTGACTGTGCTATCACTGCAGTGGAGGATTTATAGTAGTAGGTGAAGCAGTTTGGTAAAAACCAGTCAAAGCAATCAATCTGAATTGAGCCCTAAGGCTTGCATTGTAAATGTAGTCCAAGACGCAATTACTGAGGCCAAATATTACCATTTTTCAAAACATTACACCCGAATTTGCATCTATTTTTACGTTTTTTGGGTTTAATTATGCTGTATCTACACTGAAGGTGTCAAGGCACCAAATCTCTGTAGTCGAGAGCTTAAAACTCAAGAAAATAAGCCTGAAACCAAACAATAGACTTTGCTTGATGGGGGAAAAAAAGAAGCATGACATGCATGTTAGGTGGTCAACTGAAAAATACAGTCTCCAGCGAAACAAGTCGGCTCTAAAACCGTCGTCGTTTAAGGTGGAAACTGTGAAAGTTGTCTCCGCTGTTAAAAGTCACGGTCATTATCAGACTTTGGAGCTGTTCTGTTAATTAATGTATCTCTTAATGGTAAAAGTATGTGGGGAAATCTTTTACGCTGTCGTTACATGAAAGGGTTTTCGTTGGAGGATGAGGCTGGATTTTGGGTAAAAACCATTTTATACCCAAAACGTCACATTTTTACTGGTTTTGTGTCAAAATGTTTTATGTCAAAATCTTGCAAAAGAAGAAACAAACATACAAAACCAGCTAAAAGTTAATAAGAGCAACAAACCTCCCAAAAAAGAGCAGCCAATTAGAGTAAAGTCAAAGGTTATCTAATTCCCCATTAGAAAAATCCATTTTGCTATCATTTTAATAGGAGTCCTGAGCTGTTAATTGCCACAGGATATCCAGGTCTATAGTTCCTCATTTTAAGGTCACACGGTGTGAGATACGAGTCCATTAAAATACAATACGTCACACAGCTCTAATCCAGTATGCGTGCTTTATTAACTGTAATGCGTTTGGCTTCTTTGACCTCCTCGGAGTGGTTGTTTCTGCTTTCGCTTCTCATATTTCATCAGTCAAACAAATAAGTCACCGCGAATCAGCGTTATCCGAACAACGACGTAATCATTTTATCAAAAGAATTTGGCTAAATTAAAGTACGCCCAACAGACTCGTGAATACAAGAGGTACCCTGTATATTATACTATACCCTCCCAAAACGTGGTATATTCAAATTTCTGTCTCTCAGTACTTATTTCTAAGCGGTTCCTGATTCCTAAGCCAGTTCCGTTCTGGTAAAACGTTACACCGCATTTTCGAAATTCACATTTTCAAGAACAAACGCAGTGTGAGCCCCGTCGCAGAGCTTAAATTGTGCCGCATTCTGCCAGAGCGAGATCTGGAGCCTCCTTCGTCACGATCAAAACCTGTAAACGCATCGCATGTCGCATGTTGTTTTGTTTTATTTTCACTCGAAGATCTCGTTGCTCGCCTGCTTTGGATGCGTTTTAAGTCTGACGTGGAGTCACGTGAGCTAATGCTGCCGCTGAATTCTTGATTCGTCAACTGCATCACTAGTTCTGCATCTGCATCACTAGTTGGGGTTTATTTTGCATTGAAGACTCGCTCGCTATAACTCGAAGCTGCAGTGATTAATACTGTAGTTGTTTGGTGTCATCTCACAGCATATTGTAATTCAAGCCTGACAGGAAACTAGAATTCTACCCCCTTCTCCTGACTCTGTTTTCAAGCTGTAGGAAATCTAGGTTTTGGCTTCTCGCAGGTGTTTTCAGACAGGTTTTTCAATTCTTAAATGTGAGATTCTTAAACGTAGATAAAGTTTAGTTTTAACCAAGGGGCATTGATCTGATTGGCAGGCTGCTCGACTGTAACCGTGGTTAATAAGTTAGACGAACAAAACCGTCAAATGACAAGCTGTGACTTTCACTTTTAGGAACGAATGACTAAAATCTGTCGATATCGTCCTCTTTCTAATGTATATGAAACCTCTGGAAGTGGTTTGATCAAGCAGACGAACACTGACTTCCATTGTGACGCGGTTTTAACCCTGTAATCTCCTTTGTTTTTGGGGCCGCTGATCTACAGAAGGAGCAGCAGCAGCAGCTTCCGGTGGTGAAGCGTCTGGTTTCGTAGCGTCACAGCAGCACGACCACAACCAACCACTTCAGCTCCTTAACTGACAAACTGGAATTTATTATTAGCACATTTTTCATGTGCGATTAATCATTTGAAGAGGGAGGAGGATTCTCCGGCTTCATCTGCGGTTTTTAATTAAGCAGAGTCGTTATGCTACTAATTAGCTGATCCTAAAAGGAGTCTTGTCTTATTGTAATTTACTATCAACGTGACAATCAGATGCTTTCCGACAAAAGGGAAGATGTGTCGCTACGAAAACACAGCTAAGTCTTTATCTGACCTGCTCTGTAGGATGTTTGTGTTTAACCACAACCTGACGGAGTTTCTCTCCCGCTCGGTCTATTACAGTCACTTCCTCGACGTCAGGTGTTGAGCATATGCTCAGCTGCAGGTTGTTTGTCTATTGCCCTGTAGGAAAAGGGACGGGAAAATATTCAAAAATTGATAAGGCGGGGCGTCTTATCTGCAGCTCAGATATGCCGTCAGATTAGCAGGGGGCCTCATTACGTTTTTGTAGTTTCTTCCCCCTCGTGTTCTCCTTAAACTCCCAACCTCTTCCTCTCAGTGCGAGTTCTGTCAGCCCTCCTCGTGTTCCTTTTATCCACATGTCAGTCTTTTGTCTCCTGCACCTTTTTTGAAGGTTCACGTCGGCACCAGACCCTCGGATTGTTTGAAGATTGTGTGTGTGGTTTAGATTGTTCTGACATAAGTTGCTGATTTAATGTCACTCTACACCTCAAGACTTTGTCATCTGGTAGATTTTTTTTTTTTTTTTTTGTTTCTTTTTTTTCCGCCCCCTATCCCCTTTTAAACTGGAGGTTCCTTTGAAGTCCATATGCTACTGATAATTGAAGCAATATAATCCGCTGAAGATAATAAAGAGAGCCTCATTTAACGGGTTCCTTTTTGAACTCGCAGAAACTGTTGTTGTATTGTTTTTAATTTATCACCTGAGACTTCAGACAATATTTGATCGTGTGTCAGTCATTTTTGGATCATTTGTTCAAAGGCAATGTAGGAAATTGCCTTTTCTATTTAAAGAGGTGCCTGTTATTTTAACATCCAATTAACAGCTAAATCACTTAATAAAGCATAAATACTCATTGTTTTGTGCTAATTGGCTTCTCAAGTTTGTATCACTGGAAATTTTAAAAAACTGGCACGTATACAGGGTGCACACCTTCTATTTCACCTTTTATTCTACTTGATTGCTATATATTTTTGTGTTTTATTCAGTATATACTTATTAAAACGTCTCTCTGTCCGTTCCAGGGGTTCATCTCAGCTGGTATATTCCAGTTTTTTGGCCAGTATCGCCATGTAATTGTAATTGTCCGGCAGATGAAAAATATCAATGGTGGAAAATATGCCGAATAAATAAATGTATTAGTAGAATATTTAAAGCGTTATATGTATTGTTATGTTGTATTGTTGTTGTCTTTGATCACCTTGAAATGTGATCTATAAATGTGTTATTAATGGCCCAAATTCTCCTCCTAAAACCCCCATATAGACTAGTTTCATAACTCACCTAGACTCAACAGCCTTGTGTTCTTTTAGTCGTCACCTCACACTCATAATGCATGCTCTAAGTTTCCGTATAATCTTCCTTTTTATGTGGCGTTTGTTAGCGAAAAACATTCCCCTCGCAGACCTTTAATAGCGTCCCCGATGAGCAAAGTGACTCACAATCGCTGACCTTTGAGTAACTGAGATACAAATGCAGAAATAATAAGCTAAAAAGCAGAAACAGCCCACAGGTGTTCCCCTTTAATTAGTGATCTTCTTATGTCCTGACCACAGGTGAGAAGGTGACCGTGTTCCCAGTTTTGGACATTGACCAGAACGACATCGTGGACACAAACGGCGCAGGAGACGCCTTCGTCGGAGGTAAAATAATCGTCTGCACAGCTTGATTTCTGTGTACATTCCCAATTAACCTTTGATACCAGCAAACTATGTAACACAGTAACGTGTGCAGATTGTGCGAGCGTGACATTTACCCCGCTGTTTTCGCTCCGTATGAGCCGATCATGGCCACGTATAAAACAGTCATCATTTAGAGCCTGTTGAGGATGAAATGTGTCTTATTCCGCACGCTGTTAGTACCTGAACGCTCTCCACTCCCCAGGCTGCCTCTGAGATAACAGCTCCACCTCTGCTCTTGTGTCTACCCAGGATTCCTCTCCGCGCTGGTCCAAGAGCACTCTTTGGAGGAGTGTATCCGGGCCGGACACTACGCCGCCAACGTCATCATCAGACGGGTCGGATGCACCTTCCCAGAGAAGCCCGACTTTCACTGATGCGTCCAGGCGCTGCACTTTTCTGTGTTTTCACAACAAACTGTATATGTATGCTTCAGGATTTTGTGTACATTCTTTTCTATTTACAGTGAAGTAAAGTACGCTGCAGCGTGAATATTTTAACAAACTCCAATAAACAACTCAGATGTCACGTATCAAATGTGACCCCAAAAATATATTTCAGCAAGTCCGTGTATTTGGAATTTACGAGCATAATAGTCCTTTAATAAAACATACTATCATGTGGTTCGAAAGCAGATTATAAGATTGGAAAAGAAACGTGGGACCTTTTTAGTGAGAAATCAAGTTTACTCTGTCATGCTGGCAGACGGGTCAATATACTACAATACCCATGAGCATTGGCAGTCGTTGCCATGGAGAAGAAGCCACAAAAAGGAGGGAGTGCAAGCAGTAGCAAATTCAAAACACTGAGAAATGAGCCATGATTTCAACATCTTAACCTTAAGCAGACATTAGCGCCACATGCAACCGAACTTTAAGCTCTGTAATTGAATGTTTGTGGCTGAAATGCACCCTGGGAGTCGTAGTTGTCTTCTCTCCTTCAGTTTTTATGTCCACAGGCTCGACTTTTGATCAACAAACCGGATATTTTTCAACGCAGCTGTTTGTGTTTTATACTAATTACATCAACTGTCAGTCACTAGCATTGTCTCCTCTCACTTTGCAGCTCTATCACGTTTCTGTTTCCTTGAAATATCCTGAAAGTTACAACTAAATACCAGATTGCCCAGGAAGCCTAACTTTTAAACGCACAAACGTTTTCACCTGAGAAGGACTCTTGCTCCTTTTTTCATTGATGCTTTAACACACCTGGTAATGAGAACGTTCATCGTGAGCTGTACTTTTATTTTAGGTAACTCTCTGTTTTTAATTTGTAAAACAACATTTATGGGCATCCATAAATGGGAGGTTGTGGTTAAACAGATGATAAATGACAATAAAGCAAAAAGGCAGTTGTAATAACAGAAAATCTGTTTTTTATAGGAGAGGTCGTAACAAATACAGTGCAGTAATAAACACTTTAAAATGCGCTAATGTCTGCTTACAACTACATTAAAGAGTGTAACTATTTATCACACTTCTGTACACTGCTTTTAAATACTTGGAGTTAAAGAGTCATAAACCTTCCCTCATCTTATACTTTTAACTCCATCTCCCCGTCTTCACCAGTGTCATAAAAAACTAAAAATACCTACTGACGAAGACCATGAAATGTGCTTGAAAGCTTTGGAAAAAGCTCACAAAATGACCTTAAGCTCAGATTTTTGTCAAATTCCAGTTTCAGAGATGGATATTTGATCTCGTCTAGTGTCAAGCATTGGAAAACTGTGTACTTTTAAAGGAGCACTTCACAGAAAAATCTGTTTTTTGACCGTCAAACACCTTGCAGTCTTGAAAGTCGGCAGCTCTGCAAACTTTTCTTCATAGCTGTTTTGATTCATCGCAGTTACAAAGGATTATGAAGGCATCGGAGTCAGAAAAAAGTATAAAAATGCCCAAAACCAAACTCCTCAAACCACTCCTGCAGCTTAATCCATGCCTCAACTGTCCATCTGTATGTTCAGTGTGATCCAAACACTCCGCAGAGATAAATACACCACTTCTGTGCTGTACTTTTGTCTCATTGTTCGGACTCTTTGCCAGAAGTAGCGCCTTTAGAAAGTGATTTTATTGCATTTATTTGGATCGGCAGTAAATATGAGGTCCAGACACACTAAATTATCAGATAGCTCACAATCTGATTCCAACGCAGCATAAAAAACAGACAAAATGAAATGAAAAGTAATAGGATTTTGTATTTTTCAAGTTTATTTTTTTAGCATTTAGCCTCATTAAATTGCCAGTAATGGCGTTTGCTATAACCGTTCAGATATAATTATAGAACTAATAAATAAGAAATAGCCACAACTAAGTTAATTGAAAATAAAATATCCTTGCTGGTTATTTTACTTCATCTATTAAGGATTTTAAGGACAGCAGTCGACGGCAGCATATCGACCAAATTAATTAACAGCGAAGGAGTGATTTGACAAGTTTCTGAGGACATTTTTTATACACATAAACAAGTTGTTTTCTTTGTTTTTCGCTTCAAATCAAACCGTAAATCAAAGCTCAAGGAGAAAAGTAATGAATTGAGTAGCGTTTATGACTGAAAAGTTACTGGTTGTCTGGTTTAGAAGGATAAATCTGGAGCCCCGGAGCAGCTCTGAGTGAAACGATGATTAAAGATTTAAAAAGGAAAAAGCTGCCTTTCAAGCCTACAGGTGGGAGTATTCTGTTAATACAGCTGTCATGTTGCAGACATTTTGGATCGGGCGCGCACATGGGTAACTGTCTTCAAAAAAAAAAAGTGACACTTTTAACAAAATAAAACGGGAAAGGATTTTTTTTTTTTTTTTTTGGTTGGTTGGTTGTTTGTTATGACTTAAGTAAAACTTTGTCCTTTTGGGAGCCTGCTGCACCATTTAAGCAAAACCAAAATGCAAAAAAAAAAAAAAACAGCACACAGGGTTTGTGTCTTCGCTCATTATTTAATCAGCCAGCGGCTCCATCATGCTAATCACTTTTGGACAGCTCAACACCCCCATTAATGGGGAGGAGGTGGAGGGAGGTGGAGGGAGGTGGAGGGACGTGGAGGGACGTGGAGGGAGGG
>JAPQRN010000012.1:17457898-17488855 GCA_037367275.1 Coranthus polyacanthus
AGAGTTTTTAATTTGGTGGATGTTTCAGTTGTTTCTGGCTTCATTCATCTTTTCAAACACTTCAGCATCCCGTCACTCGAGGCGTTCCTTTAAGGTCTCCAAGAAAAAACTTGCATTAGCTACAGAGCAGTTTTGTTAACCATCGTATTTGTGTCCCTCCTGGAAACTCTTCACATGGTTATTAGGTGCTATTATTTTCCTATTGAATGGATTATCAATCCTTTGATTGAGGTGGTCACTTGAGGCATTTTTATTGTGATTAAGCTGTTATTCTGATTATTAGCAGACTTTTGGGGTCCATGTTAACGCAGCTAATGATTGTGGTTGAATCCTTCTCAAACAGTAGCATTTTTCAGGTTCATAATCACATCTGTTTGAGCAGCAGTCAGCTCTAATGCCTGTGCCTGCTTTCAAATATTGACCTGGCAGGTTGGAAAATAGAGCGATCATTGACGTGGCAGTAAACTGCTTTTCCTCAACAGTTAATTGATACAACAGCCAGGAACAATGAGCACATTCCCTCTGTGTTCTATCTACGTTTCCCTCCTGGGGTTCATTTGGATGTTGTGACAGGTTGAAAGGATGCTCCTGTCGTGTAACTACCATTGGTGGATGAAAAATAAACAAAACTCTCCCTTAATGCAGCTGCAGGTCAGGACCTGTAGAGATTTGGAGGTTGCAAATTTGGTTGAGGTCAGGATGCTGATGTGCGTCATAGAAACTAGGAACTAATTATGTGTATCCCTAGAGTGCCCTTCAAAGCCCCAGTCAATTGACGAGGCTGTAGTTTGTAAACTGATGATGAGGTAGCTTATTTATGGTCACACCCAGAGTGTTATTTTTCCTTAAGAACTTCTTTTGATGCTCCTCTTGAGATTTGCTTGTATAAAATGATGTTTATTTTTTGGAATATATTTATTTTTATTGACTTTTTCACGATAAAAATGGGTTGGTATGGGCCACTCGGTAGTATAGAACAAAGTTTTTCTGTTAAACAGTAGCTTACATCCCATAGGTATTTATGGAGTTTGGGCATCATGGAGCATATTGTCAGTTGTTTCCAGTATTTTATATTGATCAGGGCGTAGTCTCAAAGACAACATAATTTTGAGCTTCTCTCATTTTGTTGACGATTGCAGACCAGATGATGGCTTTCGTGTTTGCTGAATTAAGAAGCATCAGTCAGTATTAGAGATGCCCTGATTCGACTTTTTCAGTTCTGATCCCGATTCCCAGGCTTCGTGTATCGGTCGATACAGAGTACCGATCCAGTACACTACTATTATTACTATATACATAGTGTTGAGTATAATTTACTTGAATGACCGGTGCGGATTGTAATTTGAAATGCACTATGCATTATTTATGTGTGAGCAGTTGCTTACATCCACTTACAGAACTAAATGGAAATGTATTTTGTTTGGTTTTAAAGCTCTACGTGTTTATAAACCAACTACTTACAACTTACAAACACATTAGCCACTAACATCTGCTCTATGAGGTCCTCATTGAATTCTCATTTTAAGCTGTTTCAGTTTTACAAAGCGTGCAGTGCACCATTTTATTTGGTCCCATCCTTTTGATGATCAGGTTTGGGCTTTTTGGGATACAGTCTTATTTTCAGCAAGCTCAGGAGCCGGAGCCACCATAACTAGGGATGAACAGTGTGACGCATCGACAGAAATCGGCTTTTTTTATGTAATCGATATAATCAATTGTGTTGACATGACATTGCAGGCCTAGACCAATGAATCTCTGCTCCAGAGATGGTCGTTATTTCTTTGTCAAACTCTTTCCACAATGGGTAGTTTAAATGGAGAGCCCAAAATATAGGGAAAAGATCCTCCATTGATTTACCGCACTGCCTCCAACATTCACCCTGTCCCTGAAAACCCTGCTGTATAAATTTCAGTTTTGGAGTCAAAAAGTATCGTATTATGTTCTTTCAGCAGAATTCTCTCCAGGATCTCGAGTTCTTAGCCTGGCCTTTCCAAATATCACTCCAGTCAGATATCTCCTGGCCTGATTCCCTCTCCCAGTTTTGTATATATTCATGATACAAGGTATTTATTGCGAAACCAAATTTAAAGGTAAAGCCTTTTCTTTCGGCCTGACTTTTGTCTCATCGTGATTCCAGCCTCAGATTGGTTCGGTTTTAAAGAGATGACATGTTAAGTCTTCCTCGGTTTCCTCTGTGAAGTCAGCCGCTCTTTGTTCCGACTGATCAATGGGGAAATCCTCTTAAACCTTGAGCTCATATTTTACTTCTTCTGAACTTAACTCTAAGCCCTTAAATGAGTGTTTGTTCTGAGGCTTGCAACATTTACAGTGGATCATTGCTGCAGCAACAATGAGAGCATGTTTTATTATTGAGGTAATTTGATTACATGCTGGTTAATCCTTTCAGACTGGAGTGCAAGCTGTAAGAATTGGATTAAGCCCTTAAACTATGATTACTAAGATCACTTACCCATTCAGATGTAATGGATAAAGGAGGTGGATCTCTGAGGATGAGATGCATTTATTATTCAGTTTGAGTCTGCATGCATTTATTGTACTAGCTCACATATTTGTGCGTGTTTCCTCACTCAGGGTTTGTGTCTTTATTCCTCTGCCTTAACCAGTAGCGCCTCTGACAAGACAAAATGTCTGAGGACAAACTGGCTTTTAGACACTAGATACATACTCAACCTGCGCCTGTTTTCTGTTTCTTAAACAGTTTTGTCTCTGTTTGTGTTCCCTGCCCAGCTCCGGGTTGACCCCATCCCAATATGCAGTTTCTGTCTTGGAACGAAAGAGTCAAATCGGGACAAGCGACCAGAAGAATTGCTGTCCTGTGCAGACTGTGGGAGCAGTGGTAAGTTGTCTGCAGTTATTGGATGTTCTCCTGAGCCATAATGTGCTGTAGTGTGGACAAAACACAGCATGGCAGCAAGGCTCAGAGGCTCTTCACTGCAACAGTGTGAAACAATAGACTTCTGTGATTATATCAACATAGAGCAAGTGTATTTAATTACCTCTGAATTCATCGAACAGCTGGTTAATACCGTAAAGTACTTCATACTACATTACGCCAAACAAAACCCCTTCAAGTTTCAGTTGTACACCCTAGGCAGGTGGTGTTGTTCTTTTTGTAAATGTTTTCAGCATCAGCTTCAGTCATAGTTAAAGAGAAAAGTCTGACAGATTCAGAGGGAGGTTTGATAACTAACAGTCTCACAGCCCTGGTGGAGGTTGATGCATGGAGAGGAGGTTAACAACACTGTTTATCTGCTCTTTATTACACTTGGTTTGTAATCACAAATAGTGACACAGTTCATCCAATATAATTCCAGTGATAAATGGGAATAGTTTTGCAGTTTCAGCAGCTATATGGCTGTAGTCAGCCATCCACAATATACCATATGCAATATCACTAGAAATTATGATGAAGGAAATTTTTCAGATAAATCAGTTTAGAAATGGATAAAGTAACCCAGCAGAAATGTCTGTTTTTGGCTGAATTAGCAAATTAAACACTCCCAAACTGCTAAAAGGCCTGCTCACTGTGCAGTATGGACCACCATTTGTTAATATAAATATTAATAGGATTGATATGCTGACATGAAAGTACAGATAAATATCTTGGAAGGTACAATTTCATATTTGTACATGCTATATTTTGATTTATGTACCCCCATTCCAGTCTGGACAGGGTGATTTTTCCCAGTCTGGACAGGGTGAAACTCTACTGTCATGGTGCAAAATATGTGGATTTATTTGGTGATATTGATATATATCGTGATAGTTTTCTATAAATTCTGTTTGGAAAGATACAAAGCAGACAGGAATATGTCTTTTGGGTATTCCAGTGATGAAATACTTGACAGATAAAGGTACTTCATCACATTGTGAGTCCAATAATCAACCTAAGTCAAGTGGAACTTTATTTGTCCCCAGAGGGGCAGTTGGTTTTGCAGCAGTAATAACACGATAACACGAATAACGAGATCAAAAACACAAAAGTCAATTAAATATAATAATGCAATATAATAAAAGATAAGAGTAAAAGTACTCCATGATTAAGTACTACTAAAATTAAAAGTGGTGTTTATTGAGGTTGGGTGGTCAAGCAGATGTTACCTTTTATCTTTTGGAGTTTAGCAGTGAAAGGATATTTGCTGGATTTGCAGCATGGCATGCACTGGCCTGAAAAACAAAGATGGTTACCATGATAAAAGCAGTACAGAAAAACATATTTCCTCAGTTTATGTATTTCGTCATGTCTCCTCAGCCCTGTTAGCAGCAGTTCCCAGCATTATTTAGCTGATAATCATGCTCTTGCTCTGTATTTTTCACTCCCCTCTGTGGGATTTATTGGAAGAACAACGCTGAAATTGAGTGACTGTAGGGATCCAAATTGCTTGCAACCCACAGTGGGATAAAGAAGGGCAGATGCTCCATAAGTGGCCATTAGAATCTGAAATCACCCAAGTCATTTTCTCTCAATTCAGATTCCTCTTATAGAGCGCACAAGGCTCAGCAGATCAAAGATCAACCCTTTTCCCGCTGCAGATTGGTGGCATTTCCTTTACTGTTCTTTTGTTCCAGACAAAACTGCTAACCCGCCATAAAATTACCTCTGCCAAGGAGTCATTTATGTTTGAACAATTATTTTAAATGCCGTAAGGAATTGTTCTCCTGGTGACATTTTTATAGCTCAAATTTGACTAAGTAGCGTCGAGGTGGTTTTCATTAACCGCTCGTAGTGTACACAAATTGTGCTCTCACTGTAAAACAGCTGTTTTACAACCATGAGAGGGAGCCGGGTGAGGGAGAAGGCAAGCTTTTACATGACTTTCATGGATCGGCTTCCATTAGAATGAGTGCCGCTACCGTTTCTGCCTCATTAAGATCAAATTATCTGTAATTAGCTGCTCAGATGTTTGATCATACTGTTTTTAGACACAAGTTGTGGTGTCGAGGGTGGAAAAAAAAGGTTGCGGACACACAGGCCTACCATTGTTTCTGATGATGCAGTATGTTAATATTTAACCTTCCTGTGTAAATAAGTGGAAAGCTGACTCATTGTTACTGGTAAAAATGTGTCATACTAATATGCATTTTACTTCTAAAGGGCATCCATCATGTCTGAAGTTTTCTCCGGAATTAACCTCAAATGTGAAGAGATTACGGTGGCAGTGTATTGAATGCAAAACCTGCAGCTCCTGTCGAATACAGGGGAAAAATGCAGTAAGTATGTGTTGCATAGGTAGTTTTAATCAATGATGGGAGAAGTATTTAGATCCTTTACTTCAGTAAAAGCACTGATACCAAACAGTGAACTCCAATACAAGTAAAAGTTACGTATTTGAAATCTCACTTTAGTAAAAGTATTATCAGCAAAATGTTCTTAAAGTATGAAAAGTAAAAGTCATTGTGCAGTAAAATGGTCCCTGTCATGTATGATGTTTTTGGATTGATATTACTGCTGCATTAATGTGCAAGTTGCATTTTACTGCTGCACATGTTTAAGTTTGGTAGTTTAATCTACAGCAAATGCATCATATTCTATGAGATCATCATGTGTTTGTAGCATCGCTGTCCTGTGAGAACCACATATCTCTAGAAAGTCAACTTTTATAGCTTTTTGTTTATTTACTTACTTAGTTATTTATTCTTTATTTAGCCAAGAAGGTCCCATTGAGACATACAGTCTCTTCTTCTAACGGGTCCTTATAAAGATAGCGCCACAAGCACTTTCACATTAAAAAACAATTTCACATTTAAAACACATAAGATACATAAAAGCAACACAAGAGAAATAGTAAAAGAGAATAAGAGAAAGTGAAAAAAAGGCACTCAGACACACAGGCATTCATAACACATACTCCTCTTTCTTTGTTTCTAGTGAGTTGGTGTTTTGCAGCTCATTCCATACCCAAGGTGCATAAAAAAAATCCAACAGGAGGAAGGAACACGTCATCCTTCAGTTTATCAGAAACATTCAAAATCCACACTTGGAGATTTGTGGTTTTCACTGGATAGGAAGGGAATGAAAAATAGTAATCTGAAAAGTAACTAAAGATGTAGTAGATAAATGTAGTGGAGTAAAAAAGTACAAAGTTTGGCTCTGAGATGTAGTGGAGTAGACGTATAAAGTTGTTTAAAATGAAAACACTCAAGTAAAGTACCTCAAATTTGTGCCCAAGTACATGAATTAAGTAACAATCCACTACTGGTTTTGATGTTGGTTTTCGAGGTAGAGCCCTCTCTGTTTGTCTGAGGATTTGTCAGTTTGTAAAGCCTCTCTTGTGCACAATTGGGCGTATTTTGAATGACTTGACTTTAAACGACAGCAGGTTTGTTGCATGTATGCAGTAGGGACGTCCCTCACACATGCCTGCTGTTCCCTTTCAGGACGAGATGCTGTTCTGCGATTCATGCGATCGGGGCTTTCACATGGAATGCTGCGACCCACCGCTTTCAAGAATGCCAAAAGGTGAGGTGTTTACACTGTCTGGCTTCTCTGTTTCCGCCTCCGCTGTCAACTCAAAGCCTTTTCTTCACAGACGGCCGTTTGGGGCTGTCATTCAGCTCACAGAGAGGCAGCGGTGGCTTATTAGGAGCTTTGCATGCATATCAAATTATTCCAGCATCCCCGGGGAGATTTGCTATCTCTGGATTACAGTAGTGACCCTACAGCGAGGCTTGTAATGATGGTACACATACTGCAGGACGTCATTTGGCAGGCGATTCATACAAGTCACATAGCTTTGCTCAACAAGCTGACACAAAGTCTATTTCACTGGACAGTGAATTGACCCAATGTTTTTCTTATGGATTTTCGCTTTGTGCTGAGTAATTGATTGTCATTGTGAGCTGGTGGGAGTCTCGCCAGTATAAAGGAAATGTTTCAAATGAATGTACTGTACGTCCTCTGAACCGATGAACCAACCCAAATGGTACTCTCTGTGTTTGGACGCCCTCCAGGAACCTGGATCTGCCAAGTGTGCAGGCCGAAGGAGAACGGGAAGAAACTGCTGCACAAGAAAGCCGATCAGATCAAACGTCGATATGCAAAGCCAATCGGACGGCCCAGAAATAAGCTCAAACAAAGAATGTAAGTCAGCAGCGATCTGAACATTAGCTGTTTAATTAGTCAGAGAAGAACGTGTGTTACTGTGACTCATGCTTACATTGTTTTAATGAACATGTGTATCACATTAGAATTAGAAAACAAACTTTACAGAAAAAAGAAGAAAAAAAGCAAAGAAATGTAATGGAATCCTCTCAGCTCATTATAATACATCATAATTTCATTCACATATTTAATTCACAAGGCTTCTAGGCAATGGTGATGGAAGCACTCAGATCTTTTACTTAAACACACAGTATGTAGCATTTCTGCATTCAATTCTCTAAAAATGGCTAGGCTGATGATATATATTTTCTCTTCTTACATTAAACATTTCTAATGATGTTCCAAATTGTACTTTTCATTTGGTCGCCTGCTGATGCTGTAATATCCCCTTTGTTAAGTTAGCTATTTCACTAGAATGAAATGATATAACATGAATATACGTCACTAAATCTGACGTGAATAAAACTGTGAGCTATTTTATTGAGTTACCTCTTATTAAAATGATTAAGTTCAGTCATGTAGTATATGTTTAGGACTTTTATTGTGAAAGGTAATAACTGATGTGTTGGGCAGATGACATTGTCTGCTATTATTTTGATTGAAAGACACATAGCGGAAGAAAACACAAACTGTGTCTAAGTACTTGAGTAAAAGTACTTACAATCCACCACTGCTTCTAGTGGTGTGTGATGGAGCAGATGAGTCTATCACAAGGTCTTAACTCTTGATAAATCCAGTACAATTCTGCAATTACATTTCCAATTCAAGCTATATTCGACCGCTTTTAAACATTTAGTCTCCTTTGGGTGCACGGTTCATAAAGTTCTCATGGAAGACATCCACAAAGCTGTAAAGAAAGTGATCAAAGACGAAGTAGACGGAAATCCAGCTGGCAGTAACAGCTGAATTAGATGTGTGTGAAGAGTTTATTCACTCCCACACAGCTCAACTTAATGCTTGAAGGGCAAAACTGAAGAAGCTTAATGTGAAATTCAACAACTTCTGCAGGCCCATAGCACGTTGCTGATGATCTGAAGTCAATGATTAACTAGTAACCAAGTCCTGTTCCAGCAGATTGAGACTTTGCTGCAGAAAAGGAGCTGATATCTTTTGCAGCCTTCAGCTAATTAGGCAGTTATAAGCATCTCTCAGGAAGAAATAAATGCTGCTAATGTATAAACAAGTAAATATACTGTGCGATCTATAGGCTGTGCGCTTAATATCATCTCTAAATAATAGTTCTAAGGGTATTTATCTTAGTCACTTCTGCAGCCCTCAGCTCTATATGAGTGTTTGTTTGCCTAGGTGTACACAGCAGACATAACTTATGATCATAATAGCATCAACTAAAGTCTCTGGATCAACACTTTTTTGCAGTCTTCAGACAGAAAAAAAATACTTTCAGTGTTTTGAAGCCTTTTTTCATGCTCGAAGGTGTTTCTTTGTGTAAAGCTACTGGTTGATTGACATTAGCATGCTCTGTTTTTAAACCATCCAGACAGGTAACCTTCACTGTTTTTGGGGTATCCTTCACACTTATCCATACTTAGGCCACTAGCATCATGAAATATCAGTTGACGAATAAATGTGATGATTGCGATTAACCATTAAGGACCCATTATAAACCTAATAATATTTAAAATATAAACAAACAGTTGAGGTCTGAAGTTTGTGTCTCATCGAAATAAAGTAGTAGCTATCTGAACTCACAGAGGGGATATATGCTCAAATGAAATGTTCAGAATTGGGAAAAACTTTATGTATTTTCAACGTATTTCATCAAGGTTTTTGTAAACTTCCAACCTCAACTGTACTCTTTCAAGGTTTTCCCCAGGTAGGTAGAGGGCTCAGGTGCTGTGATGGCTTTTTGTTGTTGTTATTTGACTGAAAATGGTGCATTTCTTGAGCTACATTATTACAATATTTAGAAAATAGCAATGCAAAACAAATCTGCTTATTGATGAACCCAACACACATGTCCCTCACTTACAAAAACCTTATTCCTAGAAGAAGAAAAAAAATCTTTTCTCTCCAGAGTGTTTTTTCAGCTTAGGTGCTTCTCCTAAGTCTCATAATGGTAGGGAAGACCCTGAAGAAGAAGAGCCTTTTATTGGCATGAAACTTTGGAACATATAAATAAAATAGATTTGCGTTTGCCTTTTAGGCTTTGTCAACAAAAGTGGCATCTGCCAGAAATGACAAAATAAACTAGTTTCCTATCTCGTGCAGAGTTACGAGTTTGCAGCTAATTCCATGATCTCTCTATTAATAGATGGTCTTCAAAATGTGATTGGTCAAATATTAGAAGCCCTAGAGATAAATTGTTGGTGGCATTAATTCTCCACTCAGGTGCCATTAGCAGAAGAACGGTGTACAACAAGAGGACTTAATAAAACAGCACCAGTCGACACTCAAAGAGAGCATACAGTGATGCAGTGCAATATATACAGTGAATGGAAACAATTCTACACAAGTTTACAGTTGCATATCATTTTGCAGAAGTGAGCTGGCGTGCAGTCCGATGTTCTACAACAGAATATATTTGTTTTTTTTGTCTTCGCAGGTCTGTAACCGGTGGTGACGGCTCGATGGTAGCACTTGGAGGAAGGGGGTCACCTGGTAGGGGTCAAAAGATTACCGTCTGTTCCACACCTTCATCTGGTCATGCTGCATCTGTGAAGGACGCCAGAGACAGATTGGCTGTTGCAGACCCCTGTTGTGCGGTCGACGCCACCCAATTCACCACCTCCACCCCCACCACCACTCCCCCCCTCACGCCCACCTCCACCCCAGCTACACTCACCGTTAACAAGAAAACCAAAGGGCTTATCGATGGGCTTTCCAAATTCTTTACCCCCTCCCCCGTGGGCCGTCGCTCGCGAGCTGTAGCCGTAGACTCGCCCGCCAAACAGTTAAGCTCTAGGGACAACAAGGGTCCGCCCAAACTGGCCAAGCCACCAGAATCGTTTGCTTTTATTGCCGACCCCACTCAAAAAATCTGCCCCTTGTCCTCTGCACTTCCTCCTCCTCCCACGCTGCCGGGACTTAGCCCTCCTTTGCAGGTGTCCAGCAGCTCCACCTCCGCTAACTCCCCCCAGAGCTCTTCCAGTCAGTCTAGTGTTCCCTCCCTGAGTAGTCTCTGCAGTAGCAGCCAACTTAAGGGACTTTTTGACGGACTCTCACACATTTTTACTACTCAGGGACAGTCGCGGAAAAAGGGACTACCTTGCTACGCGCCGCCTAAGCGCATGCACCATAAGCAGGACTTGCCCCGGGCGTCCAAAGCGGGGCCTCAGCGCCTTGGAAAGAACGAGTTTAGTAAGAATAGGTTACACTCCACATCTGCTGGGCCTGGCCGACCCAGAGGACATCCATTTAAGATGGTCAGTCATTTCAAACGTAACCCCTTCCTTAAAAAGCACAGGATGCTAGGCAGGCTGAGGTATAAAGTGAGCCCTCAGAAGGGAGCCCCCTCACCAGGAAAGGGAGACTTGACAGACGGAAGAAATAAGCCTGAGAATAATCATGGTAAGCAAGGCTCGAACCTCCAGCCAAGACCTGCTGCGTCTCCACACCTCTGAGCTTCTTCTTTGTTTTTTTCAAGCTTGACACTCGCAGTTGTTGTTTTTTTTCTAGACTAGAGCTAATCTTTTCTTTGAGAAGACAGCCTGTAACAACACATTATGTAAAAACACTGCATTATGTAGTAACTCGGCAAAATGTAATAAATTTTCACTTCATATTGGGCAAACACCCACATTTTATAATAATCTGCCACATTTTGTAACAATAAACAGCCTGAATGCAATATGTAATGCATTTTCCTGCATTTGGAAAAAAAATGATTACATATTGTGGTGGTTATTTTAGCAGCTCTCTCTCTTAGCAGCTACATTTTGAATAAGCTGAAGCCTTTTGATGTTCTTTTTTGAGAGTCCTGTTAAAGACTATTGCAGGAGTCAGATAATAAGCATGAATGGGATTTTCAGCTCGGGTTTTGACATGAAGTCCCAGACTTTGGCTGTATTTGAAAGATAAATATGATAAAGAGCTGATCTTGTTACCGCTATTATGGGACTTTTCAGACTGAGATCAGAGATCAAGGACTGGGCGATATGGCCAAAAAGTAAAATCTAGATTTGGAGAATCGTATTCGCTCTCAATATATTACAGCAAACACACAGGTTGTATTTTACTTTTGTGTTGAGTGAGAAAGGTCTCCAGCGAAAGCACAAACCTTGATCTTTCAATTTTTCACATCATTCAAAAGCAAAAACTTGATTAATTGAATTAATTCTTTAGAATCTTCAGCCCAAACCTATCTGATTTAATATTCAGAAAGTTTAATTTGGCTTAATTGTTAAAAATATTATGTGTGTAGAGAGAAGACATAACATTTATCTTGGTTACTACATAAAGCACTATTAGTATTATTAAAATTTCATCATACATTGCACTCAAGTTGTTTGTTAGCCTACAAAATGCGGCAGATTAATGCAAAATGCAGATATTATTACATAATGAATTGAAAAAGTGTTGCATTTTGTCGAGATGTTGCACAATGCTGCGTTTTTACATGATGCGTTGTTACACAGTGTCAACATTTTAACAGCCTACTAATCTTTTTTGAATTCATTGAGTTTCTTAACCCAGTTTCGTTGCGTTTTGACTTGGCTGCGGCCTTTACGTGGCTTCCATCCTCTTGCCCGTTGGCTTTTGTCATAGTGCATGGCCCACTAACCCCCTCATGTTGCTCCTTGCTCTGTCCTTGACCCTCTGCTGTAGTGATCACTACCCAGCAGAGGCGGCAGTCACATCAGCGCTCTTCCACCCATCCCACCCTCACTCTTGAAATCACTGTCTCCACTCAACCTCACTTCCAGCGGTCATTAAGACACATACAACCCAGTGATTCACCCACCCAAGCTGACTCAGAGCTGACACGATGATTACAGCCACAAGTGCAGTAACCCTTACATTTCACTGTCTTCAGGAGTGAAGTCACAGTTATATAAAAAAAGACACGTAACGGATATATGTTCTCAAGCGGTTTAAACAATATCCTGCACAAACACTACTTATTCCAGCAGTACATTTCCATAAATATGTTAATGACACATCACTTCCACTCGTAATGGGTTTTTGTTTTGGTGGTTAAGTCATGGTGTTGATGTCTTTCATAAAATTACTGCCTGCTTTCCGACATCAGTTGCTTTTCATGTCGACACTCGCTCCCTTCACTGCATCTGCTTCTTAATTCATGGGAAACTGTCTTGGTGGATGACTAAGCACATGAAAGTGGTTACGCAATTAGAGTGATTTAGTTTCACTTCATTACATTAGGGATTTTCATATAAACATGCAAAGATGATACATTATGAAATTCCTCAGAGACACAGCCTCAAACAGGCTCAGCAGCAGTACTCACAGTATAAGCACATTTGCATAGAATGCATTTATGAGATTATTCAGCCACGGCTGCTTCAAACAGGCCTGAATTGATGTGCTATCTGATGTGTTGATGTTGTGTTATTGTGCCTGTAACAGGCCACAACGGGGAGCTGCGTGTGAAGCAGGAGGCCCAGGCAGAATTCGCAGCCATGTCTCGAGACCACGTCACAGAAGAAGACATGGAGACCTTCGCTCGTGTCCAGGAGCTCGCTGCACAGGTGAGAAACAGAGTAAGTCTGTATTCCAACACTTTGATATCCCCACGAGGGTCGTAACGGTTCAAGAAAGACCAGATCCACAATACAAACATCCGTGGTCTTGATTCGCAGTTCTGTCTTGCATGGATGTGACACATTCAAATGATCCTGTGAGAATTGTTTTATATATTATGTATTTATTTTTCCATACTTAGTAAATTTAAGTGAACTTAATTTAAAGTTAATTTACCCATACAGTGTTCTTGATAGTCCAAACTGTTCATTTAATTAAACCCTGAAAATGTTTGTGTTTTTTCTTTTCCCCATGCAAAAAACAAACCAAAAAATCTAGGTCTGAACTGAACCATGCGCATGGAGAATCGTTATACCCCTAATCCCCACCTGCCTGTCTATAAATATGACTCCCAAATCTATAGTTTCATTCTTAAATAAAGCTGTAATATCCTAATCAGCTGGCAACGGGGTTTACAGCAAATAAACAGGAGAAAGTAGTGCATTTGTTTGGTTCTATTTTCATTCTTTCACCAACGATTTGCTGCAGTGTTTTTGTCTGAAGTTCTTTATTGATTGTCAATCTTATGGTAAGAGCAAAACTCCAGTCCAGATGTTTATTGTCAGGAAATAATTGCACCACAAGCACGTTTTCACACACCCATTTTATGCACATTTTGAATTTTGAAGTGGGAATATTTGAAAACAAAATTTTTCTGCTTGGCTTAGGTGGAAAAGTTTGACATTTTGAAATAACGAAACATGATGAAGTGCAATAAAAACGTGGAATGGAATGTAAATAGCAGCAGATGAAAACATTAGGTACTGCTATGTGTGGACTGATGAAGAAGTGGAAGAGCATGTTCTATTGCCAGAAAATTATTTGCTTATTAATTATTAATTAATTATTAATATATTAATAGTTAATTATTAACACGCAATAAATCCTGTGTTCAGTATCAATGTTTAGTCAGTTTTTTGACTTGACTCTGCTAAGCTAATTGCCTCCAGTTCTGTACTCACCGGCTGATATAAATATTTTTATTTTTAGGCAAAAATGAGCACATTATAATGCTGAACCGGGTTTTGTTTTCTCAGAGAACTGGATCTCTGAACAGTGACTCCATGCGATATCCCGCCGTCATCGAGTTTGGGAAGTATGAGATACAAACCTGGTACTCGTCGCCTTACCCGCCTGAATATTCAAGGTATTGTCTTCTGGCACATTTCAAACAACAAAATGAAGCTGGTGTCTTGTGTTATGGAGCTGCAGTTTGTTTAAAAGTCCTTTTCAGAATCCTCTTAAAACCGCAGCTCTCCCTTTTGTCTCTTTCAGATTACAAAAGCTTTATCTGTGCGAGTTCTGTCTGAAGTACATGAGAAGCAAAAACATTCTCCAGAGACACACAAAGAAGTGTGGCTGGTTCCACCCGCCAGCCAATGAAATCTACAGAAAGGACGACCTTTCTGTATTTGAGGTTAGCTTCCCTTTACAGCAATAAAGCAATAACTGTATGCTGCATGAGATTCCACTGAATGGATTCAGGGAGGAGAGAGAAATGGGACTGTTTGAACAGTGTCCTCATGCTCCTTTTATTCCGTGTTTAGGTTGATGGAAATGTCAGCAAACTATTCTGCCAAAACCTCTGCCTGTTAGCCAAGCTTTTCCTGGATCACAAGACCCTGTATTATGATGTGGAGCCTTTCCTCTTCTACATACTTACAAAGAATGATGAGAAAGGCTGTCATCTTGTGGGCTATTTCTCCAAGGTAAGAATTACAGAGTGATTATAAGGGAAATGAAGAAGTACCGCACATCATTTTTGAATAGTCATACTGATTCACTCTAATTTGCGCATTTTTAAGCAGTGAAATATAAGTAAGGACTGTTATGATGAACTTAGACTTCGCTTCAATTATCTGCATGTTTGCAAAAGTCTTAAAAAATACAGTTTCTTTATCAAAACACCCTATCTTCTATTAAAAATTTGTACATTTCATATACAAATGGCTGCTGGGTGACTGCTCTGATAATGGTTTGAACATACAGAACGCTGTTTTATTTCTTCTTTATTTCTTTATTTCTTTCTTATTTTTTATTGGTTAAGCCGTTACACCCAAGTTGCATTAATTTCACTACTTATAACCTTCAAAGCTGTTCTTATATGTTGTCAGACAGTCCTTATCAAATGCAGTGGTGGAAGATAACTAAGTACCTTTACTCATTTTTAGAGAAGTACAAATTTGATGTACTTGTACTTCCAGTATTTCCATTTCCTGCAGCTTTATACCTCTTCTCCACTACATCTCAGAGGCAGATGTACTTTTTTTCTCATCTCAGCTTTCGTTCCCTTTCAAGTTACAGTTTTTCATCCCCTTCGCGTGAAAACCGCATATTTTGAATGTTTGTGATGAACTGAAGGACGAAGTGTTCCTTTATGCCACTGACAAAATGTGACATTAGCTAGTGTGGCTTTTAACAGAAGTAAACTACTTTGAAAATCTTAAAAGGTTAACAAACCCGAGTACTTCCATTATCTGTCCATTTTTTCACACATTTTCGAAGGAAATACTGCACTTTTTCTCCAGTGCAGTTATTATACGGCCATAATAACTGGCTAGTTTCCTAGTTTTACAAATGAGAATAGAAAATGTGATGAAATATAAAAGATTTAATTGGCCAAAGGTATATAAAGTATTTAAATGAGCTCCCAGTTAGCTTTAACATTAAAATTCAAAACAGATTTCTGTGCCTTATAACTTTAAGCCCGTTTGTTTGATGTTTGAATGCAGGGATTTTATTATTTTATGGCTCAGCTAACTAATCTAAAAAAATTCCACCCATTTAGTCCATCAACAGCAGTTTGTATAATCGCTTTATCAATCATTAATGAGACAAAAAAAGCCAAACTGTGTGTAACTGCAGCATCCTAATGCGAGAATTTCCTTTTCATCATTGTGAATTTAACATATTTGGGTTTTGAGCTGTTGTTCACACAATGCAGGCACTGTAGAGCAGTGTGTTCAGTTTTACAGAGAAAAATGGAAAAAAAAAAAAAAAAAAAGAATTAATCATATGATAAAAAAATGACCGAAATTTGAATCAGTAGTGGAAATAATACCACAGATTGATCGTCTTTAATGAAATCCCGTGTCCTCGTGTGAACGTGCATGCATGTGCACGTGCACACTGTAGACAAGGACAATGGCAGGTGCAGTAAATTGCCAGCTTCAGCAGAGCTCTGACATACTTGATCTGTTTCTCCTTCCCTCAGGAAAAGCTTTGCCAGCAGAAGTACAATGTCTCCTGCATAATGATCATGCCTCAGTACCAAAGGCAAGGATTTGGAAGGTTCCTTATTGATTTCAGTAAGTTCCTTAATGCTCTTTTAGACCACTGAACTCAGTTTTTTGTACTTTTCTTTCTGTCTTTTACAAACAATTTCAGATTAAGGGGTGAAGCTGCAGCTTGTGGCAAGGTGTTGTTATTTGGTTAAGGCTTTGAAGTGGCCTAATCAAGAGCATTCATGTACAGTGCTTAGGCAATCACTGAAGATTAGGAGTGAGAAACAGTACATTCTCTCTGCATACATTATGTGGTGCCTCTTAGTGTTTGACCTGAAGAGCTTTTTACTCTGTTTTCCATCTGATGAGGTGTTTCTGTGTTTTTATGTCATGTAATATTTAAAGCCTTGCGGTCCACTTACGAAAACAGCTGCTGCCTTGAGTGGGTTTCTGTGTTTAGGCAGGCAGTTTTTTTTTGTCATTAGAGCACTTTTATTATTTTCAAGAGTTTTTCTCTTCGCCAAGTGATGAAGAGAAGAAGGAGAAGGAGCGTACGAGGCGAGAGGAGGGGAGGGCGGCAGAGCGGTAATGGAGCATTTGATTTCCTGTTCACTTTGGGAGCCATTGAGACACAGAGATGCGAGAGGATCTGTGATATTGAGAGTGTGCTGATAACAAAGACAGGGATTAAGGGAGATTGAACACAGCTGAGTTCTGAGCTCTTTGAAGGCTTTATTGGAAAATGTAGCTTTGGAGCTGGAAGTTGTTTAGATTAAGATTTTCTGTTATATTGGATTGTATTAGAGGAACAGTTTGTCTCAGGTAGCTGTGAGAGCAGAGCATTAGTGTGAAAAATGTTCCATTTCACATCATAATTCACTCAGCGCGGCTCTTTTGTTTTGCTTTATTAATGGTAATATACTTGTAAAATGACATGAAATGAAATATGACTTTTTTCAATTAATTTATTTGAATATTCAGTGCTAAGTGTTTGTTATCACAGGCTGCTCTTCTTAGCTTTAGTAATGAATATTGTCATGATTACTAGAATATTATGTGTTCAGTGTTTGGTGATTAGATTTGCTTGTTTAGTTCTCGGTAGTGGGTGCACATTAAAAGGCATTAATTAATTTCATGCAGCTCATAATGGATGACCCTTGACAGGGCTGCTTATAAAACTAATTACACACAGATACATTTTAGTATTAGCTTTTTTTCTTGTTCGTTATCTCCCCTAAGTACAGTCTCTTGTGAGCAATGACATCCAGCTGCTTCTCTGTTTCGCTCCGTCGCTTTGTTTCCTCTGTCAACCTCCTTTGTCGCCCTTGCCAGCATGTATCATAGCTACTGACTGAGGTTGAAGGAGAGGAAAACTGATTGTCTCACCTCCTGTTTTTTATTATTTGAAGGTGAAATCCCAACCAGGGTTTGGAGTCACAGCGTTGCATGAATACATAATCCATATGACCAAACTCTCTGTTTTTGGTCCAAGTTACTGGTTTTGTGCTGTTCAGAATTACCCTGTTCTGTGTCACGTTTGCTTTCCTCCATGTTTGTTTGTGTTGCACTCATGCACATATCTTCCCTGCATCCATGCTGTCCGGAAGAACAAGAAAGTCGCCCAAAATGACAGAAAATATTGCCAAAACGGTTTAATTCCTTCCACAACTAAACCTATTTACCACAGCTTGAAGTTGTCTGTTAATATAATGCCACAAATAAAAATGTGTAAAAGCTATATGAGCGTGCTGCATGCACTGACACTGATATTTACTGAAATTTTGTATCAAATGATACCAAATGATACCAGGCATTTTTCTACACTTGATAGTATAGAATATACTATATATTAAACTATTCAGTCTGTGCCATAAAGACATGAAGTTCAGTACCCAGCCCTAGTCCAAAACATGAAAAACATTGTGATTTATGATGAATTTTAGCATGAAGTAAACAGTAAAGCACAATATGGGAACATAGATGCTTTTGTATTCTCACTCGATATGTCTTATCACACAGCCCCACTGGCTGCTATTTGTCCCTGGCATTAGTGTTAATTGCCAGGCAAATATATTATGAAAATACTACATGCTCTAAATCATTCTTTAATATAAGATTCAAAGAAAAAAACTAATGTTTACCTACTCCACTAGCATAAAAGTAAATTATAGTAGATGTAAGTATAACATTTGATTTTGTAAATCTACTGTAGATCAGGGATTTGTGAGGAAGAAAGCAGCATGTTTTCCAAATGATTAAAAATATTGCCACAAGTGTGATTTGCGACCCAACAAAATAAACAATGGGGTGTAATATGAAACGATAGACATATTTCTACTGTTATATTGTATATATATACATATATACATATATATACATATATACAATAGGGGTTGATCTATTGGAACCAATATTCAGCATTTTTATGATTATCGTCTCTGATGCCGCCTCTGTTTGTCTGTTGTCACCAGTTAGATACACTAATACATTTCAGCACAAATATAACTTTTACTAGTTTTATTTATTTTTCCTTTACTTTATAAAACTTTAGGGAGCTATTTTGTTCAAATACACTTCTCACAATTTGCTAAGAAGCAAGTACAAAATTTGAGATATATCATTCTGGATTAAAGCTGATGCCTTATGTGTAATTTTTTTGGTTTTGGTGTGTATTCTGGTGTGTATTTTTGTGTATATTTTGGTGTGTATTGGTGTGAAATTATTAGAAATCTGATATTTATAGCCAAAACACACTTATCATGCAACCCTGGATACTCTGACCTTGCTCCTTAGAAAATTGTGAGAAGTGTATTTATCAACATTTTTAGTTATCTTTATAAAAAATGCTGCAGGGTGCTCCATGCACTTTTTGTTTGTTGAAAAGTTAAAAGTTCTGAGTTTTGTGTTGGAGTTTGCTTGAGTAAATTTTGACACCAAGATATTTAATTTTTACTGCGAATGTATATTGGTACCAATCAGTTATTGGTCCCATACTAATCATCTGTATTGGAATCAGCCCTGAAGTCTGGTGATCGGTCGACCCATAATATATGTTATCACATCACTCAGCTCTAATGTGATCCATCGTGGAGGTGTAAAGCTGAAATAATAAGCAGCTTCTGGCTTGACTAAAGCATTTTGTTTTTATTTGAATCCTGTCTTTTTAGGTTACCTTCTCACCAGGCAAGAAGGACAAGCCGGCTCCCCAGAGAAGCCGCTGTCAGATCTGGGTCGCTTATCCTACCTGGCATATTGGAAAAGTGTCATACTGGAGTACCTTTATAAGCACCCAGATAAACACATCAGTGTTAAAGGAATCAGCAGGGCCACTGGGATGTGTCCACATGACATCGCCGCGACTCTCCAGCAGCTCGGCATGATTGACAGACAGGATGGCAGGTCAGTTTCCGAGCTGCAGTCTCCTTCAGCCTGTGCATGCTGTCTGACTTATCCAGGCCAGCGGGTATTTTTAACAGCGTATCCATTAATGCCGCTGAATATTGACAGAAGTAAGTCAGGTTAAGCACCCCCAAGGACACGGTGCACCTGCTGTCCCAAAGAGCTTGTCTTTGTGCTTGTATCTAACCACACATCACCTTCTGTCCGCTGTTTTTGTGAACACGGCTTTTCTCACTCTCACCCAGGATTGTGCTGATCAGAAGAGAAAGATTGATTCAGAGGCACATGGAGAGGCTGAGGGCCAATCCCAGATGCAACGAGGTGGACCCCGATGCCCTGCGCTGGACTCCTTCCACCACCCCCAACGCTGTGCTGTCTGAGGAGGAGAGGGAGGCGGAAATGGATGTAGGTTTCCTTAAAATATCTAAAATCCAATAATCTGCATTTTAGGCCTTAAAATGTCTTTGGAAATTTGGCCGAAATCGTGGAAAGCCATACATAATATCAAAGGTGAATCCAAAAACATCTATGTGGAAATAAACATTCTTAATTACTAGAAAACTTGCTGTTTTACAATTTCTGAAGACTGTGTAGGTGTGGAGAGATCACATTTTGATTGACATCTCCCTCATTCTTTTCCCCATTTCCACGGTTAGCTAGCTAACATTAGCTAAAAAATGACCAGGGCTAAATCTTAGCAACCTCCAAAAGATAAACATATCATATGTACATACAACAGATTAAACATAGCCTAATAATAGACGAATTAGTCAGCTACATACATACATATCGAGCGTCAGCACCAGAGGGAATTGATACTTGAAGCTGCAGGAGCCAAAATAAGGGGAAAAAACACCACAATTTGGGAACACACACCTTCCTTCTGTAGCTCTCTCTTCTCTGTCCAAAGCAAAAGACTTGGAGTGAAATGAGATTAGGCTTGAGTTAGGTCTTCAATAGCATTCAGAATGGGTTTAATTTGTTACAGCTGCCTGCCACACTGTTACTACAGGGTTTCCGCAGGTCCTTAAAAATTTTAGGTCTAAAAATGCCATAAATCTGTTTTTGACAGGCCTTAAAACGTGAACCGATATTGAAGCTAACAGTTCTTTTGCATGAAGTTGCATTAACTTCAGTCTCACCTTTGTTATGATCGTGCTGTAGCGAAACGAAACCTTCACAGAACCAATAACCACTAATGCAAACAATTTTACAAAAGTTCTGAATGTAACTTGTTGAAGCCTGCAGAAACCCTGCATGTAAAGCAGGAGTTATTTGTGTACAGCTGCCTGCCGTGCTGTTACTGGAGGTTTGTTTGATTAGCCGGGGAGTTCAAATAGAGTCCATTACCAGGCAAAGCACTCTCCCTGTCAGCAGGCATCTAATGTTGTGCAAAATTGCCCTAAATCAGTTCACTACATAATTGATAGCGCTGAATATTCCATGAAATGCAATCTTTCCACGGTTGCTTAACGGAAACATTTCCTCCATGACGGGCAAACATCCAATCAGGACGTTGCTCTTATTATCTGGAGGAACCTGCGGTGATTCATTTGTCATGACGTTAATTCCAATCTCTTGTTTTCCCATTAGCCTTGTTGCTCAGATGTTGGAGCGTGCGTGCGTCTTTCCAGAGATAATGTGTCTGTTTAATTACCAGGCGGAGCGGCTGAAGGAGCAGGCCAGTTGCTGGGAGAAGGAGGAGAGGGAGGGCTTCATGTCAACTCACAGCAGGCAGCCGCTCACCAAAGTACACTGCAAGGTTCCCTACAGGACCTACGAACGCCGCGCCATGTCGTCCTGGACCAGGAGAATCCAGGAGGCAGAGGATGTGAGCGATGACGAAGCAGATGACGACGACGATGACGACTCTGACGGCTCTGACGGCTCACCGCCTGTCCTCACAAAAGCTCATGCAATTCTCACAGCCAAGAGAAAGGTGACTTTTTGTTTATTAATACAGGTGAATAATACACATAACACACAATATAAAATGAAAGGTCGAATAAAAATAGGATCCCTTCCCTTGTCAAATAATTAGATTCGGTTATGCACTACCACTATATTTAAAAAGTATATTACACATACACATAAAAAAGCCTTGTTTCTGCAAAATTAGTCTCATTTTATTCATATAATTTTAAGAAAATACATCTTTGTCTTAATAAGAATAAGCCAATAAAAGGCTAGAGCTAGATTTAACCAGCAACAAAGAAAAGAAATGGTTTTCATAATATTCCAGCAGAAAAATAAGATTGTTTTCATTATTTTAAGAGCGAGACCACAGAATATTAAGTCTCTCATAAATATCTGTGTTTTTGCTGGTTGTAATCAGCACAACTTACTTAAATTCTGTTTGTTTTTTTCAAAATTTTAAGGTCCAGTATGGTCTTTCAGTGGCTAGACGTTTATTCTAGATTTAAGAAATCTGGTCAAGCAGCTATTGGCAGATTCTTTTGTTTCATACAAGACAATCTGGTTATATTTGAGAACATTTGGCTTCTTTCTGATTGTGTGTATACAACTAGGACTGTGCAAAAATCTGCCGATATGATACGTATTCATGATTCAGGAGTTATGATTCAGTATATAGTGATATATTGCGATACTATGAGCAAGGAGATACATTGAAACTTTAAATCTAATTTTATTCAATCGTAGGAAAACTATGCTACTTTCAGTCTTAGTTTACGTTGTTATGTTGGAGTGGAGTCAAATGACTGAGCATAGTTGTCGATTATTTTGTTTGTTTATTGAATTTAAGGGACTATGGACATTGATGAACATCCGTGTAAGAGTAATACAAGATGTAAACATACCGGATTATAGCAAAAATCTTCTAATTTACAACTGTAGTCCCCAGTAAGACACAAGACAAACAAAACATTACAAGTAACAACAAATAAATACGAATAAAAAAGGACAATAAACATAATATCGTGATACTCAAGTGCATCGATATTTTCTTACACCTCTATATACGACACGTACAGTGTTTTTAGACGCATTCCAGTCTTGTCTAGAACTTTGTGGTAATTATTTTCTCTAAAGGACATTGGCAACATATTTTTTTAGTTAAACTTAAATTCAGATTACTTCTTGATTGAGCTCTAGATATAAATATTTTGCAGGACATAAACGAGACTTTTTTGTGTGTTGACGTGACTCATCTCCTCTACTCAGCTGTTTTTTCATCTCATTGATTATCTGAGGTTTTACTCCAGCACAAAGCAGAATTGAATATATATCATTAGATATTTTCCTTCATTAGGGAGCGTGTTGTGTATTCGGGTGAGATAGAAAGGTTTGATAAATATTCATGAATTCAGTGTAGGGTTCAGTGCCTTCCTCTTGTCATCTGGAGCCTCCCTGTGCGCCTGCAGCTGCAGATAATAGATTGTGTTTTCACTGCTGGTGTCGACACTGTGCAGGCTAAACCTTGTACCATTGTCAGTGGTCATGGTTAATTTACTGCCCTCCTCTGTGCTTCTCACATCTGTTCTGTCTATATGGCACTGCCCCCTTGTGCTGGAGATAAAATTACAGCCAGCTGCATGATGTCAGAGAGACCTTTTCAACAAAAGCAGTATGGAATCCAGAAAAGAACAAAATTGGCCGATGGAGTTTGTTTAGTGCATTAGTTACAGTATTGATTTCACATTCCTCTTGTGAAGGATTTTTGAGGAGACCAGTGGGAAACAACTGCATAAAGTAGAATATAGACTGCGGTTTCTGCCCACTAGGCCTGTCTCATTTGCGGTTTTCCACACCAGGCTGCTTTGCTCAAACATTTAGGCTCACGCTGGTGGTTTTACCATTTTACATTCAGCTCAAAAAGCCTGAATGAATTTCCATCATCCACCTAGTGCCCTAGTTTGCAGTTTTCCACAAAACTAATCCACACTGATCGATGTGTTCACTCTGTCTTGTTTTGTGTTTCAGAGATCCGTTGTGCTCAAGAAGAGAGGGCGTAAAAGAAAGAGAATAAACAGCAGCGTAACAACAGAGACCATATCGGAGACCACAGAGGTGCTCAACGAGCCGTTTGATAACTCAGAAGATGAGCGTCCTATGCCCCTGCTGGAGCGCACCTCCAGAGTGGGCGAGCTGGATGAGGAGGAAGAAGAGGAGGAGGAGGAGGAGGAAGACGAGGACAAGACACAGATTACACCGGTGAAACGGCGAAGAGGTCGCCCGAGGCTGGAGAAAAACATTCAGAAAGACAATCTTGAACACTGGAATGAAGGTATTTTCATCCTGACTTTACTAAGAGTCTTTTGTGCTGCATTTCTCTGTATCTTAAGCTGTGTCCACACTAGTATGTGGACACAGCTTAACTTGTGCTGTGTTTACACCTAACACCCACACTAATCAGCGTTTTAGGATCCCTAAAACAGAGACTTTTGGAAACACCGCTGACCCTGCTTTAACTCCAGGATTGCATTGCATCTCAGTGGACAGACAATCGAGACCGTTGGAAATGATGATGCGGACACCCACTTTCACTGCCTGATTGGGTCTTATCAGTCCCTACATGTCCTTGTCAAGTGTTACATTCCGTAACAATTCAACCTTGTTGTCAGTCCGAGAAACGTAATCTCTGGTTCTTAAGTCCATAGTGTTTTCTGTAACTGAGCAACTGCCCTGCTTCCTGTTTATACAGACACACGCGTGCCCAGTGTATGTAAATAGTCATGTAATATGCATTTTAGACATGTTAGAATGGATGAAGATTATTCTGGCTTTTTTAAAATGAAAACATATTAGTGCGGATGTAGCTTTACTTTGCTTAAAAGTCTTAATATGTGGTGTTGAAAATTGATTATGACATCACTTTTATAAAGTTGAATTCACATCGGTCTCACTTTGAAATGTGCTTTTGGGAAAAATTGGTATTTGTTCACACTTTTGACAAAACTACTAAACTAAACACGGAGTGTTCTCTGATCAAAAGAGCAGCTCCTTCTAAAAGTAATAAGTTAAACTTTTTTCCGTTAATGGTACTTTCATCTAATATGGTTAAGTGTAAGTTCAGTGAGTTCTTGCTCGAGAGCATTTAGTGTTTGGTTTAAGTCGGCCATAAAAAGAAGTGCCTGCCACCTCCTAATATTGTTCTGTATATTCACTTCCTTCATATACTTGCCAGTATGAATGTGAAATAGTTCAAAAATGTCATTTATGTGTATATTATATGTATAGTATTGTAAATATAAACATTTTTTTAGTGTTACTGTTTATACAAGCATTATGTATACTACTACTACTACTATGTATTGCTTTTTCATCTATGTATTCATGTATGTATTTCAGTTTTTATGCTGTTTTTTTAATCTTGTAAAGCACTTTGTGAATTTTTGTGTGTGAAAGCTGTTGACACCCTGTAGTAGCAGATTGTAGCAGCGGATTTTCTGTCAAAACAATAAAACCACCATCTATATTTTTTTATCTGTAGGAGCTGATCTTCTCTCAAAGAGACCCAGCAGACCTCGTCCAGTGAAACGGAAGAAAGGCTGGCCCAAAGGAGTGAAACGGGGCCCTCCCAAGTGGAGACTAAAGAATGAGCGAAAGATGGGCTTCAAGCTCAACCTCTACACTCCCCCTGAAACTCCCATGGAGGCGGAGCAGCATCACATCCACACTGAGGAGGCAAAAGGGGAGCCAGAGCAGGACGTTGTCAGTGCAGAGGAGGAGGGCAGCAGAGCAGGAAGGGGCTCCACTAGTCCAGATATAACGCTGGAGAGGATCCCGTCTGAGCCGCAGAGTCCTGTTGACCACGACTCCCATAAGTCGAGCTCTCCCGAGGATTCACCCGTGTGCTCACCTGTCAGCTCACCTGTCGCCTCATACACCAGGCATGAGGACCGAGATGATTTCCCAGAAGCACCTGAAGAAAACCCACAAGACAGTGAGCACGAACAGGACTCCCCAGCCAAAGATGTGGAACACAGTACAGAGGGTGAAGTATCCCTGGAGCAACATGTAGAGGATGTGGAGGAGGAAGAGGAGGAGGAGGAGGTGCAAAGGACTCAAACTGAGGATCAGGATGCAGATGATGAAGATGAGAGTCACAACAAGACAGCAGAGACTGAAAGCAGCAAAGAGGAGCTGGATCAGGGTCTCAAAGAAGCACCTGAATGTGATCCACCTTTTTTAGATCCAAAAGAAGACAATGACTCTGAAATGAGTCAGCAGGTTTCCACGACATCCTGTAACGAGGAGGAGGAACCATCAGCCGCTGCAGAGAGCACCCAGGACGCTGAGACAGAAGCAGCGGTAGCACCAACACCCACTGCAGTTGTAGCAGAGTCATCAGTAGCACCTGTAGACTCTGATAACCCTGCAGACTCTGAGTCAGAAGAGGAAGCCCCCAGTCCTGGTCCACCTCCTCAGCCAGCAGAGAGGCCGGTGC
Source organism: Coranthus polyacanthus (assembly GCA_037367275.1). Classification (NCBI taxonomy): domain Eukaryota; kingdom Metazoa; phylum Chordata; class Actinopteri; order Kurtiformes; family Apogonidae; genus Coranthus; species Coranthus polyacanthus. Next base: position 17,483,775 of record JAPQRN010000012.1, read on the forward strand.
TCAGTCCAGTGCTCAGAGAAGACCCCCCAATCTGCTCAGAGATCGACTCAGAGACAGCCCAAGCTGTTCAGTCCCTGACGCAGGAGACGGAGAGGGAGAATGTGTTCCAGGACTGTGTGGAGAGCCAGGAGGCCTGTCGGAGCCTGCAAACCTACGCCCATGTGGCTCAGAGCCCCCAGCTCACCTCCGTGGATGACTGCCCACAGTCAGACCACAGCAGCCCCCTCTCCTCTGCACACTCCCATCCCAGCCAGTCAGTCCGCTCTGTGAACAGCCCTGCCGTCTCCATCTTGGAGAGCGGCTACACCCAGATCAGCCCGGACCACAGCGCTATCTCTGTGCCCTCGCTCCACAACATGGAGACGAGCCCCATGATGGACGTGCCATCGGTGTCGGATCACTCGCAGCAGGTGGTCGACAGTGGCTTCAGCGACCTGGGCAGCATCGAGAGCACCACTGAGAACTATGAGAACCCCAGCAGCTATGACTCCACCATGGGAGGCAGCATCTGCGGTGCGGGCCCCTCCCAGAACAGCTGCTCCTACGGCAGCATCCCCCCCAGCGGCTTGGCCCAGAGCAGCTGCGCTGTGAGCCAGCAAATGGCCGCCGTCAACCCCGGCAGCTGCGGCATGATTCAGCAGAATAGTCTGAGCTCGCCGCAACACTGCAACGTAAAGTCGCCACAGGGCTGCGTGGTGGTGGAGCGGCCGCCGAGCAACAGCCAGCACAGTCAACACAGTCAACACAGCCAGCGCAGCCAGCACAGCCAACACAGCCAACACAGCTCCCACAGCAGGCACGGCCCTCACAATCAGCACAGCCAACACAATCAGCACGGTCCACACAATCAGCTAAGCCAGCACAGTCAACACAATCCACACAACCAGCATAGTCACCATCACAATCACCACCTGCAGCACAATCAGCTCAGCCAGCACAATCAGCATGCTCAACATGGCCTTCACAATCAGCACAGTCAGCACAGCCAGCAGCAGCCAATGGCACAGTGCGCTTTGCCCACCAACTTCACCACCACCATGCAGCTGGCAGACATCCCTGAGTCTGGCAACCCGAACTTCGCCCTCTATGAGCGGATCAACCACCAGGGGGAGTATGGCAGCGGCCATTACTCTCAGTCATCCGGCCTCAGTCTGGCAAAGCTGCAGCAGTTCACCAACTCATTCATCGACCACCCTCACTCGCTGCCTTTCAACCACTCGGCCTCACACCCCATCACATCGTATGCAAACACCCCCTCACTGTCATCGCAACATTCTGGCCTCGTATCTTTGTCCCAGACCCCCCATCGGGTCCCCAACCCGCAGGTGCAGGCCACCATGACCCCTCCCCCAAACCTCAGCTCCCCGCCGCCTATGATGCTGCAGCGTAACATGGGCATCCCGCCTTCGCAGCGGATCCAGTCCCAAATGGCTTCCAAGAGTCACATCTCCACCCGTTCCAAATCGGCCCCGCTGTCGCACCACCAGCAGCAGATGTACGCTCGGCCGCCGCAGACTGTCGCCATGCAGGCGCCGTCCAGGACGCTGGCCACCATGCCACGCGTGAGCATGAACATCATGCCGGCCCCGGCCTACAACTCCATGAACATGCCCTCTCTTAACGCCATGAACGGCTACAGCATGAGCCAGCCCATGATGAACAGTGGCTACCATGGCAACCATGCCTACATGAACCAGTCACCCCAGTACTCTATGCAGATGGGCATGATGGGAACACAGCCATACCCCCAGCAGCCCATGCAGGCTCCACCACATGGCAACATGGTGTACACCCCAGCTGGTCACCATGGTTACATGAACACAGGCATGTCCAAGCAGTCCCTGAAAGGGCCCTTCATCAGGCGGTAACTGTCCGCAGGACTGAGCTGGTTCTTCTCACGTGCATTTTGCTGATTTAAGATGCACTGATCTGGCCTTGTTTTCTTTTTTTTTTTGGTGTCTTTTTTTGTTATTTGTTTAGGACTTAAAAACCAGCAGCAGCACTTGGAAAGAATGCAAAAATTTTCATCAATGATTAAACTTTGAAGCTAATGTTGAAAAGTATTTTTGTTCCTCCAGATGGGAAGCCTTACATCATTACGATGAAAATCTATTTAATTAGTGTTAGTGTCTCTGATGTGTCTTTTAGAGCGGGCGGGTTCAGAGCTCAGACGTAGAGATTTCATCAGTGGTCTTGCAGTCTTGTAGCAGCCTCAAATGAAGCCATTTAATGTGCCTGCTACAAGTGGAGTTAGTGGCTGTTTGAACCTGTTCAGTGTATCTGTCTAACAGTGCTGACAATTAGTTTGTACTATACTCATGCCTTTGTATATTTAAATTATTGTACTTATTTTGTAAAGTGAAAACTAGCATGCTTCAGTCTCTGTTAGTGACAGTGCATTGAGTAGTACTGTACAAGTGTTGTGCTTAATAGCAAGCCATTTTAAAGATATCTGGCCTTTATTAGGTTTCCCTCCACAGGGAGAAAGATGAAACTATATTTTGTTAATTCTAATAATGTAAAAAAATGTAAACTTAGTCCTGTTTTCTGTTCGGTTTGAGAGGTTTTATTGCTATGTATGTATAATTCTGAAGTCTTTTGTAACAGATCTCCTTGAGGCAGCTTTCTGTTTAATAAAGCAGACTGATTTCTGTCAAAATAACAAAGCATATCTCAGTGTTTGTACCCTGAAAATTCTAAAACATTTCAAAATGTCCAGAAGTGTGGCAGAATTTAAAAGAACTAAATGATTATAACAAATAACAATAAAGAAATATAAATTTAGTCCAAAGTTGATATTTTACATAATGCCTTTAAAGCTACGTTTTCATTCCATCTGTAGATTTGTTTTCTATCTTTATAAAATGTTGGATTTATATTTTACCGAAGTGTAGAACAATAGAGCCTGTGAATAGACCAAACTAAGCTAATGGATTGCATGTAAAACGCAACTTGTACTTGTGTTTTTGTTTATATTGCTCTTTTGTAGCCTTTGTACCTGTACAGAGTTGCTGGTAAGAACAGGGGGGAAATACCTGGATATGTGCACAAAAAGCGGACAGAATGACATTCTTGTATTTATGACTTTTCTCCTTTTGTCAGTCACTTAAAATGCTGTACATTTTAGCATAAGAATAAATTATGATTGACCATGTACATGATTCTTCTCCTTTAATTAATCAAAACTGTCACAGGAATATGAATAAACTGAAAGATCTATCGTAAGCAGGTCTTTTCTTTGCAGAAAATGGTTTCAAATCAGGGCTAAGTTTATGAGATCAACCAGAAAATCAGCTCATTCAAGTAACCAGAAAAGACTTTTTGACATTTTTGCTCAATAAATGCCAAATCAGTTATTATATTGTTGAACTTTCTGATTATCAACAAATTTTCATTAAGAATATTTTATGTTTCGCTTAAGGTGAAATTGTCCTCTTTCATTTTCGGTCGTCGTCGCGTAGCAGAGCTCTAGATTTGACTCGGGTCGCAAAGTACTAAAGCAGCTGAATTTACTTATCTGGGACTCCCTGAGGATTCACACTTTTAAATGTTAAAAGTCTTTGATGTTTTCAAATCGTGGGGAAAAAAATAAACCAGACAGACAAGCCCTGCACGGACACTGAGATTGAATATTTAAATATTAGACGTGCACTGGAAAGACTTGTTGACTTGGTTTATTTAAAAAAACACACACAGAATTTACAGTTTTGAAGGAAATTAAAGATTAGGTCGATTATACTGTATCGGGTAAATGGACAGAATTCAAATACCTGAAAGAACTCCATCCTGATTATGAAGACTTGATGCAGACTTTTTACCTTTTATTTCTCTATGATTGGCTTGAGACTCGAGTTTGACTCGGAAATTTCTTCTCGCCCTCCAGAAACCTTGAGATTTCTGGAAGAGTCCAGAATTAAATAAGACTTCTCTCTTCGCTGTGTTTGCGTTTGAGCTGGACTCGACTGAATGACTTGACTTCACTTGTGAGACTTGACTTGGGCTTGACCCTGAAGGACCACTTAGACCTGAAGTGGACTTGTGGACTTGTGGACTTGTCTTCGGAGACATTAGACTTTATTCAGACCTTTACAAACAAGCTTGAATGATTTAAGACTTGGCTCTCGTGTCACTTTTGACATCTGGCCTGGATTTGTCCTGATGGATCTGAGACTTCTTTTTTGTAACTTGTCCTGGTTTTTCTTCAGAGACTCGACTTGGACTCGATTTGGACGTCCCCACTGACATAGTATTGATGCAAGTTGATCTAACTTGTGTTGAGTGTTTTAAATTTCATTTGGCACTGGGCTTGGACTAGTCCCAGAAGTCCTACCGACACCTCTACTGTGTATCATCTTTCCTTTTCTCCAGAAGGTGCATGTCCAGCTCTCTCAGCTGTTTCAGGAAACCCCAGTTCGGGATGATCCGTCTGCGTTTTTTCACATGTTCAATGGCGTCGACCACCGTCATGTTCTCACAGATCATCAGGTAGGCCAGAAAAAGTGTCGCGGACCGACTCCTTCCCATCACACAATGCACCAGGAGTTTATCTGCAGATAGATCAATCACACATTCATTCAATCAACTGTAAATTAATGTATTGCTATTTATCTGTTTAAAGGGTCAATTCACCAAAATCACGGAAAATCAGCATGTGCATGGTGTTTATGCAAGAAAACTTGAACAACTGAACACTGGATTAAAATACAATAATTCAAAGTGTAACACTTATGACTTATGAATCACTTAATGACAGTAAACTGATGTTTTTGTTTTGGACATGTAATATTATGTCACCCCTGCCACATACGATACTCTGTAGGAAGCTACATGCTAAAAACTGGCAAAATTAGCAAAATCATTTCTCAAACTTTTGCACCAGCATCAGTAAATGCATGTCTTCAAATTCATGTTCAAGGTAACTTTAGTTTCCTAACTTAACTGAATAATTTAATTGTGGTAAACGGTTGCTTGCTAGAGAATTAGCAGAGAAGACTCACTAGCAAATGTTTAGCTTAGCACAAACACTGAAAAAAACAAAGAAAATGTCCTAAAATACACCCGTAAAGTTCACGAGAATCTTG
>JAPQRN010000012.1:17488955-17522490 GCA_037367275.1 Coranthus polyacanthus
AGTGGTATCATTTGTATGATTTAATAAATGTTCATCTGTTTGACTAATGGTTCCCAGCTAAGAGAAATGTAGCCTCCATAGTCACAGATACTACTACTTATCAGCATACACAAAAACAAAAACGCTTTTGTCTATTTAGCAGATGTGGCTAACTTTATTTTCACTTCATATTTGCGGTATTTTACTTTCGTTTCTTCAGATTTTCTCAAATGCTTCCCTAAACATCAGACCATTTTTTCATTTTATTTTGATGTTAGGACGTTTTTAGATGCCTTGATCTGTCACCATCAGTGTTGCCAGATGGGAAACGTTAACATATCGCATCAGGGGCTTTTTATCATACACCGTTCACAACCAAGAGATTTGCACTGGGCAAATACACTACTGGTCTGTGAGTTACTGCAGTCGGGATAAAATTCCTAAAATTTCTGCTTTTTGAGTCAGGTTCCTCGTGACAACAAGCGAGATCGTCTGGAAAGATGCCACGTGAGGAGAGGTGTGTAAACGCAAACACGGGAACTATATTTTCTATCCATATTGTGTCTGGAAATGAATAAAAATGACTGATTACAGCTAGTATGTGGCACGAAATGATCAAATTATTGTAGGCTGTATTTGGCATCATACAGAATGCACGATTATCCTGCAAATACAATCATTAGAACTCGCCTGGCCACCGGTTAAAGCATGTGGTCCACAACGTAACATGAAACTACAGTATTTTACAATTCTTCTGAGCACCGCAAACTAATCCTTTATGTGATTCCGGTGAAGTGACCCTCGAACCACTGTATGCTCTGCTTACTCTGAGGATCGCTCAGAGTTTTCTCAATGAACTTGGCGGCGGAGAAGAAATACTGGCTGAGGTCGAACGCCGGGACGTCCTCTGCCACCACGCCATAGTAGACAACGTCCATGTCTCCATAGTAACCAGCCCCCGTATCCACGTTGTTCCACGTCCCCTCGGCTGCGTTCAAAATGTGCGTAACGCCCAGGTTCCTCAGCTTATACCTGTCCCTTGCCGTCTGCCTGCAAGAAGCTGGTGTGAATATTATTTCAATCTTCTATTATTTCATTCAGTTTAGTAGTTTAATGCTTTTTTACTTACTCGTCCCCGATGTAGACATTAGGCCAGACCTCGTTGACATGAGTATAAGCCACACTCCCACGGTTAAGGATTTTCTCCAGCTCATAGCCCCCAGGTGTGACATATTCATCCACTGGACTGGATTCCTCTGCCGCCTTTGTAACATTTATCTTTGACTTGTGAGAAGCCATTTTCTCACTGTGGCTTCCTTTCACACATGATTTATTACCTTAAGGGGAGACAGAAAGAAATGCCGCACTAGCTTTTTCCTTCCATTGCTCCCGCGCTCGACACGGATATAAAAAGTAGTTTTGATTTTTTTTTTTTGTTTTTTTTTTTTTGTTTTCCACATGCATGACCGTCAGTAGGACTCACCGAGAGAAGAGATTAAAGCTCTTTATTTCCCTGCTTGAGATTTTTTTTTGTTTTGTTTCATCACTCTGGCAGCTTGTTGTGAAGCAGTCCTTAAAAGCGGAACATGGTCGGGTTTAAATCTGGCTGGAGATTGTATAACCGCTCTGTGACGGGCATCAAATGCAGAGGATATTTTTAGGGCTGTGATGTGGCGGCCCCCTGACCTTAGCTGCCACGTTCACGCCTGTGGGGAAAACTTCCACCCAGCCAGTCCCCGCCGCCATCCACTTCTAAACACACAACTTTAATCTCTGCTGCTGGCAGGAAGCCGTGCTTATCCAAACTTTGCACTTGCCAAAGGATACCCATATTCACTGGAGTGAACAGGGGCACTCTGAGCTTTTTTGCTCAGCCTCAGTATGAGCGACTCCTTGAAATTGTGTCAGCCTTTCTGCATATCTTTAGACGCTGGGAGAAATCGTGTAAGCGCTGCCTCACAACACCCGTTAAGGATGTTCTGCATCTTCGGGAGCCTCTCGGGGCCAAAAGAGAACTAAAATGTGTCAGACTGTTAGACAGATGAGGTTTTTCACAAGATGGCACACGTCTTTGATTCCCCGTTATATGATATGCATGGTCCATTCAGTGATCTAAATGCGAGCCCCCAAAGTGAGAGTGTGATGATGGCTGTATTGCAGAATGGCTGGATGAAGCTGCTAACATGTCAGACAGAGTTTTCACACCATCAGGCTCCTTTATTTTTCCCTCATATCTTCATAGTCTGCCATCATTCATTCTGACAGTGAAATCATTAAACCTGTGATATCCAATTCCTTTTATTTTGACAGCATCTCTCTCTTTCTGTCTCCCAGTGTGCTCTGGAGAGCATCTCTTATTAAGATGGCTTCTGCGTTTCATCTCTTTTCAAAGTCTGACCTGAATCTGTATACACGCTCAGAACCATGCTGGCATATTTTTGTCATCTTGTATCAAGCCTCTTAAAACATCACATTTTTAACTGTTCGACTGTGGATCGCAGCAGTTTAGACACAGTATTTGGAGAAATGTGAATACATAAGTGAAGTATTGTTTATTTATAGTCATACACTGTCTGCGTTGTTCAAGTACAGCAGGGCTTTTGGCAGTCGTGTTGCATTTGTTTAAATATCCTCTGCAATATTGATTGTACTATATAAATGACCGGTATTTCTGCAAGTCTGAGCTCCATAAAGAAACTGTTCAACTTATCTGCTCTCTATTGATTGATAAATTGATGTGAGACTATGAAGCTGGAGCTGTGAGGTGGTAGCATAGCTTAGCTCAAATACAGCCAGAACAGCCTTACCACTTTCTAGGCTGAATTCTGCATTTCCAAGCAAATCGTATCGAATTCACCACTGTAGTTGTCTCCTTTTGAGTTAGAATCTAAAGTATATGTTTAATGGACAACTGGATAACTATCATGTTATAGATCTGTCTTGCAGACTTTTAAGGTGAAGATGAGGTCAATGCACTTCATCGGACAAAAAACGCCAACGTGTTTCTTTAACGCTGAAAAGTATCATTCACCGTCCTCTGCAGACGCAGGGACGAGTCCAGCTGACAGAGTTGGTTCAGAAAACCAACGTTTGGGAGAATGTTTCTGTGCCGTCGAACAGCCTCCGCGGCTTCCATGACGCTCAGTCCTCGTTTGATCATGAGGTAGGCCAGGACGAGGGTCGCAGATCGGCTGATTCCTCGCGCACAGTGAACCAGCACCTTACCTGCAGGACGAAAGACACGACATGTTTCTGTTTGTGTGAACATAAACAAGCTTTTTCACATTTCAACAGAGCCAGGGCTAGCTGTTTCCTCCTGCTTCCAGTCTTTACGCTAAGCTAAGCTAATCACGTGTTTCCCGCAGCTCTGGACGTAACGGATGCTGATCTTTTACGTCTTTTTCGTTGTTTTTGTCTTTTTACGTCTTTTATGTCGTTTTCATCTTTTTACATCTGCTATGTCCCTTTTGTCTTTTTACGTCTTATACATCTTTTACGTCTTTACAGCATCTTGATGCATCTCAAGCTGTTTTTGCCTCATTACATCTTTTACATTGTTGACACCTTTTTACGTCATTCACGTCATTTTTTTCTTGTTGCATCTTGCTATGTCTTTTATGTCATTTTCGTCTTCTATGTCCTTTTTGTCTTGTTACGTCTTTTGTGATGTTTTCATCTTATAAACGTTTTACATCTTTACAGCGCTTTCATCTTGTTGCACCTTACGCTGTTTTCGTCTTGTTACGTCTTTTACATCGCCGTCGTCTTGTTGCGTCTTGACATCGCGTAGTTATTCGGCAGAGAGTGTGGTCTTAACGTCTTCCTCACGTTGCCAGAATTTATTAGGAAAAAACATCTGAATGTGCATTTAATTATGTATTTATTTGCTTGGCCAAACAGTATTAAAATTTAAATATATTAAGCCTAAATATTTAGTGTGTAAAATAAACCCCCAGCAGTTTGCTTAAATCCTATAAACATATTTAATTTAGACTCTGCCGTCTAATTTATGCAAATAAAACAAACCGTTTTGAGTTCAGAGCTCAGACTAATCTAACATCAGTCCTCGTGTTTACGTTTTGTATTCTTCTAACATGTTTTCTTTGGTGTTTCTTGTACCTTTCTGACTCAGAGCTGTGTGAATGAAATCAGCCGTCTCAGTGAAGAATGGGCTCAAGTCAAAGTCTTTACAGTCTGCTGCTTCTACTCCATGATACACGATGTTGGTGTCTTTGTAGAAACGTGGCCCGGTGTCAATGTGCTGTGGGCCATGAGCAGCGTTCACCACATGCGTTATTCCCAGATCCTCTAACAGGGATTTATCTTTAGCCGTGGCCCTGTAAAACAAAGCTATTTTTAGTGATCTCCTTCAATTGTGTGCATCTCTATAAACATATTTGTACAGTACACAGAGGTGGGAGGAAACAAAGTCCAAATACACAGTCACTTTTAGAGTATTGAGCATTTCTTTTCCTTTAATTCCTTACATTTCAACAGAAACACCTGTACTTTAAAACACTTTGCATTTTCAAAACAGGCTCGTTACATCAGTTTTAACGCATGGGAGGGGGATTATTGATTATATTTATTCTGCATCATCGTGCGACTGAATCCAACTAAATGGATCGAGTGGTAACACATACAAAAGACTATCCGCTAGTGTGTCCATCAGTGAATGGCACATAACAAACGTAGGACAAAAACTACGTAAAAGACGTAACAAGACGGAAATGACGTAAAAGATTTAACAAGATGACAACGATGTCAAAGACGCAACAAGGTAAAAACAATGTAAAAAATGCGCCGAGGTGAAAATGACGCAAAGACGTAACGAGAAGAAATCGACATAAAAGAGGCAACAAGAGAAAAAACAACGTAAAAGGTGAAAATGACGTAAAAGACGAAACAAAACATAAACGACCTAAAACATGAATAGAATAGTTTAATAGTCTTCACTCTACGTTAATATGTCGGTTCAGTTGCAGACAAACGGCTACTTTTTACTTTCCCACTTTGGGTCCATTTCAGAGCCTGTACTTCTTCATTTTTACTGCATTGAACAAGTAGAGTCTTTTTTTTTTCCCCCGGTACTTCTACTGGAGTAAAGGATGTGTGTACTTTTGCCACCTCTGACAGTATGTTTGCGAATGCATCACTGTGACTCAAACGTACAGATTCTGATCTGTTTTTCTCTCAGTTGGCGAAATACAAGACGTGTTTGCAGCAAACACAGTTTCACAATCAGATCTTGCAGCTGAGCCCTCAAGTGAGAATGTCACTTACGTGTTTCCGATGTAGAGGCCGGGCCAAACGTTGTTGACAGCACCAGTGGGCCGTCTGTTCTTCAGCAGAAGGCCGAGCAGATCGCAGGTGGGCGGTGTCTGATATTCTGGCTCCTCCTCTGAGCTCATTTAGGCAGATTTTACTGTAGTGTTATAGTACAATCATCACAAATTACACCAGACTGCAAAGCCTCAACAGTTAACTTGGGAAATTTGTAAACTTCTTGCTGCTGTCCCGCTGATTTTACTTCCAGTCTGCATTTGGGAAGAAGTGACATTAACCTTATTGGTCCAGCCTGCTCTGTTTTCCATCTGAGCCTGTAAATATGATGTTGTTTCGAGGCTGAGCCCCTCTGGAACAACAGCTGAGGATGCCAGAGTCTGGGCAGCGGCAGCGTGGACTATTTATTCCTCAGAAGCCTGTGACAGAAGCCAGGCTGCTTGAGCTGTGACAACCTTAACTGCAGTCAGTGTTTACAGTTTTAACAGTATAATCGATTCACCACATAAGTAGAGTTACTGCCAAGTCACTGACTGGTTGAACTCCAGCAAACCAATTTGTACCTAAAGTACAGAATGCAAAGGAAACTGTGTTATTTCATCTTTATATTTGTATGAACAAATCCCTGAAGAGATCAAACTAACAATGGATTATAAATCCAAAACTTTTAAACGCAATGATGCTGTTGCATTTCACGACGCGTTCTTGTACCATGAATATGGGCAGCTCGGTTTTATTTTCTCCCTGAAATGACTGAAAGCTGCATTTTCTGTTGGGCAGACAATGCAGCTTAAAGCGGCAGGAGCTGAAATCAGAGGAAAAAATGTCCTGACGCTATTTCACACCGTTGTGGAAAAGAAAAGACACTTTTCCAAGCTTCTGTGTCGAGCCACAGAGTAAAGCATTAGAGTCACGTCTGACTGAATCTGAACAATCACATATTTAACCTTTCTACCTGTTTGAAAAGCCCTATGATCGGCCAAAGCCTCCTGTCACGGGGGAAGTTTTTCTACAGCCCGAAAACAGAGTCCAGACAAGGGGGTAGAATTCTTGTTTCCTCTCAGACCATTTAAATTACAATATGCTGAGGTAATTGTGGGATTTTTGCTCAATGACGTCGAACAACTATGAAGCACTGCAGCTTTAAAGGTCATTGTTGGAAGAAATATTCAGATCCATTACTTAAGTAAAAGTACTATCAACACAGTGTGAAAATACTCCGAGTAAAAGTTATTAAATTACAAGCATGTAATAACTAAAAGTAAGAAAATAATCCATCTTATCCTTTATCGTAAAGAGTAAAGCAGTTTAATTTCTCACATATTCCACAAAGAAAAGACAAATATCTTTTAACATGTGTGTCCTGGTTGTGTCAGTAAACCTTTTTCACAGCAGACATTTCAACTTGTTAACGCAAACAACACACAGGTTCATTAATAAAAGCTCCATTCAGTTGCATTGTTGCCTTGGTTGTGTGCATGATGGCTTGCAGGAATTACTGGGAATCTAAAATGGAACGGAGCCATCATCAATCTTACAATAACACTTGAGACAGGTCTATTTAGTGTCCAGATATTGATAGAAAGCAGCATTGAAATCCAAATGTATTGACTGACGGATGGATTTCCTTTCAAGTCCGGCCATTGTGGCTCCAGCTCGTCGACGACCCGTGGCAGTGCAGCTTTCTGTCCAGCTCTCTCAGCTGCTCCAGGAAGCCTTCGTTGGGGCAGATGTTCCTGTTGGGGCTGACGGCTTTGATCGCGTCCACCAGCGTCAGGTCCTCGTGGATCATCAGATACGCCAGAACCAAGGTGGACGAACGACTGAGGCCCATCGCACAGTGGACGAACACTTTACCTGCCGATCAGGGGAAACATCCACTTCACATTCACGTCCATTACGCCTTTTAAGTTATTTCAAAAGGTGTGTTCTGAGGTTAGTTTTTGACTAAGATTTTTGTTCCTAGTAATATTTTAGATTAGAGTAGAGCCCTTTCATTCCTTCACAACTTGTAATTTGGCAAATATCTTACAAAGAAACAGCAATGCCAAATTAACAACTTTTTTTTTTCTCAGCAAGCACTTGGCAATACATTTTTTCTGAAATTTGAAACTTCTGGCAACTTTTGAAGAGTGGATCAAACAATAAAATGCTCACATTTTCCTTCTAAACGATGCAAAAAACGATTTTCCCTGTCACACATTTGGTCACAACACATGGTCTGCCTGAAATAAAGTAAAGCGAGTAAATCTAAACTAAAGTTTCAAATCATATTTTTCGTCAAGATTGCCACTGAACCAGAACCAGTGGACACAGTTAGTATTCCATGAACTAAAAAGCCCTGAATGGACAAAACAAACACTCTTTTTTTTTGCGGCCACCGTAGCTGATCGTGTGGGTGTATTCAGTTGGTTGCAATCTGCAACTTCACCACTAGATGTCAGTAAATATCACACAATGAACCTTCCTCAATTAGCAAACTGGAGTGTTGCGTCGTCTGTTTTTCATATTGTATTGTATGTTTTAAACCAAATGGCAAACAGTAAACAGTAGTGGATAGAAATGTAAATAAAGTCACCGCAGATTTTCTGAAAATTGAATTATTTGTAATACATTTGGACGGAAACCCGACTTATTTGCAGAACAGTATTTAAAAAGGAATGAACCCTTTACCTGCCAATCAGGGGACAGAAAAACCCAGCGTACCGTCACTTCCTCTGGATCAGCTCAGTCATCCCTTCAAAGCTCCGTGTCTCATTTACAACCCTGCAGCCACTGGATTATTGTGGTGAACTTTATTCTAAATGTCTAATTTGTTACTCCTCCGTGGATTAAAAGCCCCGCACATCACGGAGTGGAGTGCTTCTAACTCCTGGCGAAAAGTTTTTCAACAATGTTGCAACAAATGTTTCTACACACGGTAATCCCTGGTTCCTTATCAGGCCTGAGGATTAGGGCGCAGAGGAGCGCGTAATTGAACTGTCTTGGCGTCTGTGTATTTCTGGGGGGGATTACTGTAGGCCCCGCCACACACTGGAGCCCCCGATCAGCCAGCGCGTGAAGGAGGAGGCTTCATCTTATTACTGTCGTGTCAGATACCGACTTCACTTTGCATAACAGGCCGGGCAGGCACAGGCCACAAACATAATTGTGTAATTTCCATGTCCAATAAAAGTGTTGCTTACAAATTACCAAGGCAATCCATTTAAAACCAATTTTCCTGGCCAAGGTCTGAGCTTATGAGAAGATTACCGTAGGGGAAAGATATTAGCTTGATATTATGTTTAGTGTTTGATTTGCATTTTAATGACTAATACAGCTGGGGGATGCTGTAATGGGAATTGACTGACAAATGTTTCTGTATCTTGCCTCGCGGGAAAAAAAAAAAAAGTGTCAAGTTGGTGTGTAAAAACGATGAGAGATACTGCTCACCTGTGGGCGAGCTCAAAGCGTTCTTGATGAAATTGGCCGCTGGGTAAAAGAAGGGACTCAGGTTAAAGGATGGCATGTCAAAAGCTTCCACTCCATGATAAGTGATTTTGGTGTCTCGGTAGAAGCTGGGCCCCGTGTTCACGTTGAACTTCCCGTCAGCAGCGTTAAGTACATGGGTGATGTGGTGAGCCTGGAGTGTCCTCTTGTCTTTGGCTGCATACCTAAATGAAAAAAGCAAAATGAATCTATGAGTGGAGATGAGTTACCATTTTGCAGGTTACGTGTTGAGCGAAGAATGTCGTTTCTTTATTGGAGTTTGCTTTACCTAGTGTACACATATTGAGGCACTCTCCAACGTATGTATCACCCAGTTAAAGGTGTAATATGTGAGATGTTCACTTGTTCGTGTGCTTACGTGGAGTTTGCTCTGTGCTGGGAGCTGCTCGTTGGCGTTAGCTGAACAGTAGCTGGTGTCGCACACTGTTGTCGTAGAGGAGTTGATGAGAGGCGTTGAAGAACTCAGGAGTGAACGTGACGATTTTCACAGAAAAACTGACCTGACTCCACGACATAGAAGTCAGTTTACAGGTTGTTTTCAGAACCTGTTCTCCGCGTGGTCACGGCGCCCACGGTACCCCTATAGCGTCAATTTTCGATGTGAAGGATACCAGATAGAAGTCGGCGTGAGTCCTTAGATATCAGAAAATGACATGGGACGTAGAAGGTGGTTCGGGTGGTTGTGGTGGAACACCAACATTTGTGGACTTAAACAGAAGAGACCAGGTTTCTTGCTATTTTTGCATTTTCTGTCTTCGTCTTTCTTATTTTAGCTGTTCCCTCCATCTTTTTTTTTCTAGCCTCGAACCCTGACCCTTTTTCTAATCCTAACCAAATTGTTTTCATGCCTAAATGTAACTAAATCAGAACCATGATAAATGATGCTCTAGGGGAAGCCTATGCATCGAAATGTGACGCCCTGACCAAGCGTCAGTATGTGACGAGTTGGAAGTGATAATGTGTGGTTGTTATGGATTTATTGGCAACAGAGACCGTCGTTAGCTTAGAAATGGACCAGTTCCCAGCACAAAATAGACACACAACCTTCACATAAACACACGAGCACAGAGAGCACAAAGCCCTCTAATGTTTATTCTCAGGTTGTCAGCACGATTGTGCAAAAACTACTGCACCAATTTTCTTGAAAACAAAATAAAACTGCCCAAGTGAAAACAATTCCTGGATCTGCCCCTAAATTTTACAGGTTCTGACACATGCTCTAACCTTCCATCAAGTTTCATGAATATCATCCTGGTGGTTTTTGCACAATCCTACCCAAAGATGGACAGATAGACAAACAAATGGTAACAAAGGAAAACTAACAAAGGAAATTTGAAGGGTACTGTAAGAGCACACACCTCCACCAAGGCTCAACAGTCCTGTAAATTCAAACACTATCTAGTAATGTTAGAAAAAGAGGGTGAAAAACATCCAGTTTCCATCTCTTTTTATGGATCAGCTCCAAAATTCAAGGTCCTTAACCCCTCCACCAAGTTTCATGAAAATGATTGCGGTGGTTTTTGCATAACCGTGCTGGCAGACAGATAATAACACACATGTATGATACATATGTATTTCATATCAAAGTCACAGACTCCTCTTAGGTCTAGCATCATTACACTTATTCACATTTTGTATTTTCGATACATCAAACTTTTCAACCTCGGCCAAGTGTAAAAAGAGTTTTGTGACTTTTTTTCAATTCTTGGTCTTGATTTTTGGGGCAACATACTTTGTGAAATGCCATTGACAGAAAGCGGTTTGTTGTCCTGTTACATTACTTCTTTTTTAACATGTCTGGCAACCTGAAAGTTTGTTCGCAAGTGGCTTCAGAAGCCGCTGCGAGTTAGGGTTTCATGTGTCGTTTTAATGGTGTGATGTTCATTTCTATTCCGGTCTCACATGTCTCCGATATAGATCCGGGGGTAGACCTCATCCAGATGGTTGCTGGAGCCTTTCTTTGTCCACATCAGCCTGTGGAGCTCTGAAGCCGGAGGGGTCTCATACCTGCCGTGTGCCCCCTCAGGGCTCGCCAAGCAGCTCAGGCCTCTGGGCATGTCTGGCTTTTACAACCTGTCATGTAAAAGTACCACATGTGAAATTAAACTTAACCGGAGAATTGAATTAGCTGTGCGCCGAAGAGTCAGAAGGTAATGTTCACAAAGTAACAAAAACAACGTGAATTATTTGTAAAAGACTATAAGCTTTATAGCAGGAAATCTAAACACTATTACTCAAGTACTGTTCAATCCCTTTACTTAAGTATGTTCATATTATGCTACTTATGCAGAAGCAAATATTGTACTTTTACTCCGCTACGTTTGTCTGACAGCTTTCGATACTTTTTCAGATTAGAGTTTTTCATCTCCTTCCTTTTTGTAGCTATAATAATGGTTATTTTCTTAGTTATACAAATAACAATATGAAGTATGATGAAGCGGAAAATATAAAGTAGCAAAACATGCACCAGACTTCAACAGTAAAATCCAAATGTGCAAATACTCTCAAGTACATTTTGCTGATAATACTTTCATGCTTTCGAGTTTTGAATGCAGAACTTTTAGTTGTTGTGGAGTATTTCCACTGCGTGGTATTCGTACTTTTACTGAAGCGAAGGAGCTGGTATGGAGTGAAATTAAATATGGAATTAAACTGAGAGTTACTTAATTAAAACATCTGTTTAACAGGCCGTGGTCTTTAAATATAGACTGAATATGCCCAGAGATGCACTCCACAGCAGCAAAGTACCACAAGAACACATAATTATAAGGTGACCCCATGATGCTCTCATTATTTTATCCACAGTTCAGTAGCTCTTGGTAAATTTATTTATCTCCAGAGAGACAGAAATTGGTATTCAAGGCTTATAAACATCAGCTTTTCATTTCCTGCAGGCAAGTCTAACCTGTGCATTTACAATTTACACACTGGGCTTTAGAGAGACTTACACTATGCATACTGTATACATTAGCATCCATTTAAGCAGCTGTATGATTGTGCTCCAGGCTGGGGATGTACGAGCGTTGTGTATGCATTGTAATAGTAAAGAAACCGGTGGCAGCTCGGCTTCTTATTTGCATTCTGCTGGTGTGTGGAGACATAACGTGGCACTTGGGTTTGTGAGACTTATTGTCGAGTCCACAGGGATGAGTCATTGAGACCAAATCTGTTTCCGTGACCTTTTGTTAAGCTACGGCGGCATATGGAGGTGCACTCGAACATCATGATGGCTTTATCCGTCTCCGCGCGGCTGCATGCATGCATCCCTGCAAGTGTGTCTCTCGGAGAAAAGCTGTATGTGAAGGCAGTGTAAAGTACAAGTACAACATGTGCCCACATTACCTGGAGGCTCTTCTTTCTCCTCATTGATCTATAAGTACAACCCTTCCCTCCCTCCCACAGTCAGGGCAGAGAACTGATTTCCCTGGTGCACATGTTGAGCTGCAGCGCTGCTTTCATAGCCTCCTCCCTTAGGCTAACCTGTCCTTCTTGCTCTACTTCTGTGTAATTAAAGATGCTATGTATGGGAAAGTGCCCACGGTTAACATGGAGGGCAAATAAAAATGGCTTTTTACCTCCTCGGGGCCTCTTCGTGGTGGTTTTTATGAATTACACTTCCCTCTTTAGCCTTTCAGATGTGGTTCGTCTGGATTTGTGGGCAAATTAATAAAAGAAGAGAGTGATAATACATCAAGCGGTGCAGCATCATCACAGCACATTTATAAAAGTGCTTCATAAACATGTTTACCTTGCAATAATACAGCACAATAAATCTTTACAGTGTGGTTTATATATACTGTACATACAAATACATATTTCCTGACAATTTCATTGTTAGTAGACACACTTGCCTTGGCTGGAAACGTTGCTTTTCAAGGTCTCTCTCTACAAGAGCTACATGTAGGTCGACAGCACAACTGTCTGCGTTCTCCTTGGTAATCTACCCTGCAACCTTTTTTGCTATTTTAACTTCTGAATCTCAGCCCAAAAATAATTCTGGCATCATCTTCTGCATTCCTTAAAGGTTACCCGAGCTGCCAGCACAGGAGGGAGGATAGGACACGGCTTTTTCAATAGCAAGAGAATTAGATCAGCGCTGCTATACTTGAGTTGAAAACTGACACAGTTTTTACTCAGATTCTTCTCCACAGCGACAAGCTTAAGTCAAAACACGTATCAATACAGCGGGTCCAGTCAGGAGTTTGTGAGCTTATTGTGTTTTTATTGATTGATTGTTCAGTGTGTGCACGTGAAAAGCTAATATAAGTCTTTACTTTACTTTGGAAAACCATCAGTTTATTAACTCTGAAATATCCACAAAGAAGGATATACATAAAAAGATGAACGTTCGTGTGTACACGTGTTGTTGAGTATTAATACACAGAAAATGCACTTGTTATTGAAATTGAACTGCTGAGTCTGCTGATAAAATATGCATTGATTACATTTTTATTTTAAGCATTAATCTCAGTAAATCATTCATTTTATTGTTTAATGAGACCCACAGGTATCCGAGGTTGGGCTGTGAGTAGGTTCGTTTGTATTGTATGCGGAGATACAACGGAAATAAATCACAGCTGATTGTTAGAAATAAAGCTAATAGTAGTTATTAATTAAAGATAAGGCTCTATACGTGTATATGAATCCCTGGTTCCATTAAAAGCTGATCTTTTAAGCTTGTTCAAACATTAGCAAATTGCAGTCTTTGTTCATTTAGGCTCATATGAAATTTTCACAGCGTGGAAAAATGTAACAACAATTACATCAGGGATAGAAAAGAAGCAGCAGAAAAACATATTACAATCAAAACAGACACAAGTAACAAGAGCTGATGATGTAGAGACTGAGACGGACAACGATGCTTTTAAACTTAATAAACTAGACAAATGTATCAAAGTAATTTCATAACGTGATGTTTTCATCTCCAGTTTGAATGCTGACTTGCAGAAACGCACTTTTTTCTGCGTCGTTCATAAAAATATGATGCGGGTTAAACATTAACGACATTTGGTCCATTGTGCGGTGTACAAAGTGAGGTGGTGAAAATAAGAAGAGAGGTAACAATGTCATTCAAGATGAAACGTAATCGACAAACATTCGCGTCTGAGTTGACTTCACATTTCGTGGGAGCGTAGCTATGTTCCCAGGGTCCTCGGTAGCTGCGTTAGTTCCCTCAAATGTTGGCGGAAAAAACTGGGAACAGAAAACCCCTTTGACGTGTTCCCACAGTAGCCCGCGTACAAATACAGAGCTGGGAAACATAGATCTGCACTGAATGTCTCCCGTTTGTTGGTGTCCGTGATACATTTCTAATAAGACAGTTGAGTTGTTATCTAAACGGTTTATTCTCTTCACATCTTCCAACAATTTAAAAAAAATCTTTTTATACATTTACATATTTTTAGATTTAAGTTTAACACTACTCTGTGCTAAATGTGCTAAAAGCTAACACGTTTGCATGTTAGCACGTACATCTATGAAATTAATCTGCGTATTAAAGATAATAAAAGTATAGATTGCTATATACAGTCTGTCTGTTTACATAATAAACTAGCATTTTGTGCATATGGCTAGCTTGCAGTTTAACACATGATTTAATGTGTAACATTACTGTTTAGCTTGCTGTCTCATGCTAACATAAAAACATTTGGGAATTGTTCCATGTTAATGCTAATTTGTCCATAATTGTAAATAATAGTGGTAGCAATAATTTGTTATTAACGTTCTTATTTTGTTATGTTTGTGTGCAAAGTAGTACAGTTATGTTTAACATGCTAGCTAATGGTACTGTTAAATTGGAAAGCTACGATGCTAAATATAGCCTTTAGCTGATGTTAACATAATAATACAGTACATTCAAAGCTGTGTATTATATGCTAAGGTTTAATGTTAACCTTTATAACTAATATTTAATGTATTAGCATGTTCATTTGTGTGGTGGTTTACATTCTAACATGATATTACAGTACAATCATGGGTTAGCATGGCATGTTAAGTCTTATTCTAGCAATATTACCTTTTTTTTACTATATGTTTTGGCATATTAACGTCTTTCATCTTCTTTAATCCAGTCTATGGTTGGTGACTAATGTTGAGTTTTAATATATATAGTGGAATATGAAAATCAAAGCATTAATCTGGGAAAAACCACTATTAATGTTTGAGCAGAACTAAATATTCCCTCGACATGTCCCCATGTCTGTTGTTGGACCAAAGGGCATTACCATTCCTTAATTAAACAGTGTAAACGTCTCAAAGTTCACAGGATCTGACATGTTTTCTTTTTCTTTTTTGTCAGCTGGAGGTCCAGATCCAGCAGCAAAGCTAGAAAATTCCTGTTGGGGTAGATGGCTCTCTTCTGGACCAACCTCTGCAGGGCCCGTTTGAGCGGCATTCGATGGTAGATCATGAGGTACGCCAACACCAAGGTCGACGACCGGCTCATTCCCATGATGCAGTGCACCAGGACTTTCCCTGAAGAACAGAGGAGACGCAGGCAGAGAGGGATGTAAAGTAAGGATTAGTGAGAGGCTGCTGTCTTATTAATATCATACATGACTGCCCGTCTCATGCTGTGGCCTTTCTTTTCTCCTACTGAGAGCTAAAAATAGTTCCCACAATTCATTGCTTTTGTTCATTTAAGGTCCCTTTGCAGACTGAGCCCGACTGTCTCTTTAATCCCATCCCGTCCTCTGGTTGATAGCTACTCTGAAAAGAGCCATGGTCACATTATAGACTTAAATTCAGAAAGGTAAGACCTTTATTATTACTTCTTCTGGCTGAGAATACAGTTCAATACCATTACAAGTTGTGTTACATTGTGGTGACAGATGACATTGAAAGGACAGAGTGATGAGAGAGTAAGAATACGAGTGAGTTCACTTTATTAGGGATTTATAGAGTCTAGTAACAGATACGCTGTAGAACTGACATGTTTTTCACACCATATTTAAAGGTACTGAACTTTCTCTGCATTGCATTTAATGACATTATATATTATTCTTATTTTCATTTTCTATAAAACTACAGAAAATGTCGTAAGATACTGGAAAAAATCTATAAAATGTCATAAAATACTGGTAAAACAATTTGGAAAATGTCATAAAATACAGAAATGAAACAAAATACCGAAAAACAACCCGTAAAATGTTTAAAAAAATACAGAAAACAATACATAAAATTTCATAAAATGCTGAAAAAACTCCCTAGAATATCATAAAACACTAAAAAGACAAGCTATAACTGTATTAGAATACTGAATAAATTCTAAATAAAGTAATAAAATACTGAAAAACTATATGTAAAGTGTCACAAAATACTGAAAAGGATCCATAAAATACTGAAAAAATCTGCAAAATGTTGTAAAACACTGAACAAAAATGTCACATACTCCTAAAGTCATGAAGAGAAGCAGCAAATCCTCATAATTAAAAACTTGGAACCAGATCATATTTAGCGTTTTTGCTTCAAAAAATTACTTAAAAGATTAACGGATTATCAAAATATTTGCCCATTCATTTTCTTAATCAACCAGTCGTGTCAGCTCTAATATGATTTATGAACAAGTAACTTCTCCAAGTGTGTCTTAAAACAACAGTCATGTGTAAAAACAGTTTTTTTCTGGCTGTAATCGTTATTAGACTTTGGAGCTGCTTGGTTAAAACCCAGTGTTCCCTCCTGTTTCCTGAAGTAGAAACATGTCACCCAGTGCAACGACGAGGCTCAGTGATGGGTTTTTAATAGTTTTCAACAGTGGAGCTCTACAACACAGATCAATAAGATAAATCAGGTTACACATTCACAAACCATGTTATAAGACACAATAAAATAAAAGTTTTAGCTTGTTAAAAACTGCTAAAATGACTTCTCCTCCTTCCCCTCGTGGAAAAACCCAGAAGCTGTGAATATGTTAATATAGTTCATTTGTGAAGTTGAACTGTAAGTTGAACCAGATGTTTCCGTCTCTACTAAAAGTCCATTTTGGCTTCAACTTTCCGCATCATACCCGGGTCAATCCACACCAAGTCAACCAGAATTCAGAACTTTCCCCCATCGCGGCAGGGATTTTCTTGAAAACAAAAATCAGCCGTTAAGTTCACGGGACTTTGCAGCATCCTAAAGTTCTACTCCAAATGCTTTTTTAGTTTTGTGTTTCCTCCCCTAGAGCTAAATTCTAAGCCTCACCAGTTGCTTATTTTTCACTGGATTGGGTTGAAATTTGTACTGAACATCTGAGAAACCCTCAGGATCATTTGCAACATGTATTTACAGAAACAGTTGCTGCTGAAACATTTAATATGTAGCATTACTGTTTTGCTTGCTGCCTGGTTAGCGTGCTAACATAAACACATTCTGTAGGCTGATTTTTTACACCGTATTTGTACATCTGCTAACATTTATATGTGTGAAGCTATGTTTAGCATGCTAGCTGCTAATGTTGGTGTTCAATCGTAGCCTAGCTAAAGTGTAAAGTCTAAGTATAGGATTTAGCCGATGCTAATAACAATACAGTTGTGTATTATGCTAATGTTTACCAACATTAACCTGTGTTAGCATGTTAATATGTGTGGTTTACATGGCAAAAACTAATGTTTTATAGATCCACAATGTTTAGCATGATAACATAATAGTATCACAGTACATTCATGAGTTAGAATGGCACGTTGATTCTTACTTTAGCATGTTTTAGCTTGGTAACATGTACGCTTTTGTTTAGCATGTTGGTGGCTAATGTTTAGCTTGTATCAAACTCAAAGTTTTATTATATCTTAATGCGCTGCAGTGGAACGGTACGGAGCCTCTGAAGTCCCAAAAGGTGATATTTTTTTTATCTGGTCCTAGCGAGTTATTATCTTGGTTCCCACGAGATAATAACGTGTGCGCACAAAATAAAAAATATCACCTTTAATCATTTTTAAATGGAATGAAAACCGTATTTATTAAAGAAGTACTTGGAGTGGAGCTTTAGGGTTTTTCAAGGTTCCGTGGACTAAATAGAAGTTTTCATATTAAATTTTTCAAGCTAATCAATGACATGAAGTGGAAGGACCTCGGTGGGTTGGCGTGGACAGTTTGCCTGTTTCAAAAGGGTCTATTTTCACCCAAACCATGACCTTTTCATAAACCCAACCATTAGTTTTGGTGCCTAAACCTAACCAAAATGCAACTGAAACTGAAAATAATAGTGAGGAAAATGAAAACAATGAGTCAAAGTCTATAAATCACAGTTTCTTTCAGGACGTAAGCCCCAGTTTCCTGCATGACAGTCCTGTGTGTAACCCACCACAACCAGCTCCACCTGTTGACTTTTTTCACTCTATATACTGTTACACTTTTCTGCTAGAAAAGCCTAAAGGTCGACTTGTCCCAGCACCGATCCGTTAAAGCTGCGTAGTAGATCCTGATTGGCTCTAAAAAATACACGACGTCACAGATCCCGCTGGGTACACGCCTTAAAGTGAGATTTTAGGTGAGCACAGAGAAACACGCTTTAACTCACCATCCGGTGACTTGAGAGCTTTGTGAATGAAATCAGCAGCCTGCTGGAAGTAAACATCCAGGTCAAAGTGTGTGGAGTCGTCTGCTGGAATGCCGCAGTACACTACGTCGTTGCCGTAAAAGCTCTGGTTCCCTATGCTTCCTTGTTTGGAGTGAGCAGCGTTTAAAACATGAGTTATACCTAAGTTGAGCAGGACAGCCTTGTTCTGGGCCACTGCCCTGGCAACACAGAGACAGAAAAAAGTTAGGGAAAATGGTCGAAGAATGTGACTTTGGGGAACAGATACAGTAAAATTAAGAGGTTTTACATTTTCTTGTGTGTTTTAAATGCTAAATAAGTTGCATACTTACAAGTTTCCTATGTATATATTCGGCCAAACCTCGTCTATTTGACTTAAATGTAGTTTGCATGAGTCCAAAACCTTCTGCAGATCCTTCACAGTCAGATATTCTTTTCTCTTTCCTTTCAGCGTTGACATTTTAAAGTCCAAACCCCCGTCTTGGATCGATTACTGGTCCAAATGTTTGTTGTATTAAAGCAGTTAGCTTCTCCTCCCCGCTCAGGTTGATCTGCATGAGCAGGTGTTTATCAGCCGTCACTGGACAGTTACCCAATTTAGTGCTTAACCTAGCGTGTAGTCTTACTCGTGCAGAGGGCAAAACAACAAACGGAGCGAACCCCGGCTCTGCTTTTCACACTGCTCTGGGACTCTAATTTAATAAGCCTCAAACCGAGATGAATCATTTCATAAAGCAGTGATAATTAGACATAATTATGGACAAATGCCAAAGTGCATCGCTTATACTGGATCACAGAAAGTCCACTCCAATGCACTTACAGCTCGTACAGCTAGTTTACAGCTCTGAAAATTGGATGCTGAGGGAAAAATTAAACATAAAACGCTCCTTAACTGCTGCAAATGTCTCTTTTAACCCTGCTAATATGTTACAGTTGCACATTTAAGGTTTTAAATAGCAGAAAAAACATAATTAACCTCGTTCACACACTGAATTTAATGGCTTTTTTCCCTGTTAGGTCATGAGCATGAGTGTAAAATTTGATGATGTGTTGTAAAATGTCAGCAGTGATTTTGCACACAGCACAAATCAATAAATGTCTCAGGCTCCTTTTAACCTGAAGACATGTATTGATTGGTTTTATTTAAAGTGCTGCTTGCGCTTATTGATGAGCCAAATGTGCGAGTCTAGCGGGTCGGAATCGGGTCAAAATCCCACCTGAGTGTGAGCGTAAGAGCAGGAAGAGTATGATCCATAAAGCACCTGCTGAGACGAGATCCTTCAGAGGAGACGTGATGAGAACAACAGTGTATCTGTATCTGTGTGTGTCTTTCATTAGTGCAGAAAAACGATGCATATTAATGAAGATGCAACAGGTAATTTAAGATGGAACGGTAATAAAGACCAACATCAGTGTTCGAAAAACACAAAAAACATAAAACGACAACGAACAATGCAACACGAATGTAAATTGAATAGAACTGTGTGTGAAATCAGCTTCGGTTTCTCCTTCAGTTTCCACTTTGCTTCTCCTAATAAAAAGGATGGAAAAAAAATGAAGATGATACAGTGTTTTCAAAATGAAATCCTATCTTATTTTACTTTTTCAGCTTCTGCAATACCTGAAAAAAGTAAACAAAAACTGTTTCAAATAGTAAGGACAATAAACAAACAAACAAACAAACAAACCCATATCTGACAATGAATGTGAAATGAAGCAGTGCAATAAATAATGATCGGTTTCAACGATAAAACACTGAAACGCTGAAAAAAAAAGACATTTGGGGAAAGAAAAAAAAAAAACGAAGTCCAGTGAAATGTACCTGTTATGATGCAAAGTTATGTGTTAAATGTCAAAGAATGAGTAAATGGGTAAAAGTTCTGCAACAGTAGTTCATGAAATGAAAAAGGAAGTGAATAAAGAATGTTTATGTGTGAATCACCTGTTGTTTTAAGTCAAACTGGGAAACATTCACAACTAATATCAAACATGCTGTGGCATTATTAGCATTTTATTTTTAGATTTAACATACTTTTTACATAAACTAAACCATTTAAATCAGTTTAAACTGGGCCTATTCCTAATAGTGTTGCTTTTTGGGAACATTTCTCTTTTCACGTGTTTAAAGGTTCGTAACTTTTCAAAACTGCCTTAAAACAGTAAACGGGCGCTGATACAAACCCTGTATAAGGAATTCTTTATGCCGAACGGAAAGTAATGAAACACTGTTTGTGATCATTTTTGTTTTACCACCGTATCTGTCTCAAACATATAAACGCTGAAAATCCACAAAAATCCACACGCTGCGACCAGAAAGAAGCCAAGCATCGTTAAACGTACCCAAATAGTCTTGTATTAAGCAAAAAAAAAAAGCACATTTTGCTTGTCTAGACCATAATGATCCTCTAAACCAGAAAGAAATGCAAACATTTAAGCAAACTGTGTTTATTACAAGCAATGAAAAGTGATTTAAGACAGATTTAATATTGTTAAATTGAGAAGTTGTACGAGTAGTCTCACAAATACAATAGATAAAATAATGAAAACAGCCTTGTTCCTCTGCTGGGATATTATACAAACCACTGTTTAACTTGTTATTGGTTAAATCTACCTCGATACGACCTGGAACATTTCAGACAAAATTAGACCTATTCTCTTACAATGAATTGCTTTCTGATGAAAAACATGCTTGACAAGATCATTTTCCTGTCTAGAAAAAAAAAAAAGAGACTAATTTCCCAGAAACAAACCCTTTCTACTTTCTCGCAGTGCAGTGGCTTTAAATGAATTTGCAGGATTGTCACGATGTTTTACGTAGTTTCGCATCCAAAGCTCGCAGCTGTTTCAGGAAGCCTCTGTTTGGGAAAATCCATCTGTGTTCTTTCACCTTATGAATGGCCCCTAACAAGGAGTAGTGATGGTGGATCATGAGATAGGCCAGGACTAGAGAGGCAGACCTGCTCACTCCAACTGCACAGTGCACAAAGACCCTCGCTGCACGATGAAGACGAAGAGGAAGAAGAGGAAGAGAGCAGTGAGCATAAAGCGACAGCTGCAGAGAAGCCTGCGCGGTCTGCAGTAAAACACAAAAATGATGGCTATTTACCACCAGCTGCGTCGAGTGCAGTTTGAATATACTCAGCAGAGGGGAAGAAATAGCCAGAGAGGTCAAAGGACGGCGAGTCGTCAGCAGGCACTCCATAATAATCCACAGAGGATCCGTAGAAGTCATGACTGCCCTGACAGTGCATCCTCCCGTGAGCTGCGTTCACAACATGAGTGATTCCCAGCTTCCATAGACTGTAGCGGTCGTTGGCGACTGACCTGCGGAAAGAAGGCAGGGTGAAAATATCAGAATGAATCTAAATATACGGGTGAATTTATTTTAACACTCACATGTCGCCAAGGAAAAGGTTTGGCCACACTTCATCCACGTGGTTACCGAACCTTTTTCCTCCGTATAAAACCTTCAGCAGCTCTTTCACAGAGGGGGTGTCCAGGTTAACTTTATTATTTTCCATAATGCACTGTGGAAACCTTCATAACAATACACTAATACCGTCCGTTTGCATGTTGCCTTCTTAAAACATTTGTTTTCCCCGCCGGAGGCTTTACTACAAACATGTTAGTACTGACAGGAACAGGTGTAAGGGTCTAAAATTAACTCTGACCTATATTCTGAATGTTCATCAACTGTACATCTTATTAAACGTGAAAATATCTTGAAAGCGTCTCGTCAAAGCATGAAAATATCTGTTTAAAACATGAAAATACGTTGTCGTGGTGCGAAAACATCTTGTTAAAGCATGAAAGTATATTTATATAACATGAAAATCTTGTTATTTTACAAACCCCTGCAGGTGAAACTCCGTATTGTCTGAAATGTCTGAAAACATGCAGTGAACTTAAGATTTTGTCCTTGTCCGTTTGAATCAGCGTCGGCTTTACTGGCCAAACATGTTTTCACATAGTAACTCAAGTCTCCAGGGGCTTTCATTGTGCCTTAATACTGCATGAAAAATGGACAAAAGAGCCAAAAGAAGAGGATACAGCTCAGTGATGATAAAGAAACATAAACACGTAACAGTCCAGTATATACAAGCAAATAGAAGAATAAGACACCATGAATAAAAATAACTCAAGGCCAGTCAGGTAAAGCCAATTTTATTTATTTTGTTCAAAATCACTCATTTTCCCCAAGGTACTTTACAGTCTGTACAGTGTCTAAACAAAGAAGAAAAAAGAAAGCCTGTAACTGGGGAAGAATGGAAGAAATGGACTAAATGTAAAATAATACAATATAATAGATAACGGAATGAATAAAAGAGTGCAGTGTACACTCAAAACCTAATGTTTAAGATTTGTGCATTTGAATTACGTACGTAGTTTCGACACAAATAATAAACTTAATGCATATTTGACAATCAAACACGACAGTTGACATTTGACGGTGGCCTGACGCTTCCCAAAACTGCTGCACAAACAACTTTCTGTTCATATTTGTGCCATAGTAAAGAGTGCGTACGTGCCAGATAAGAAAGATGTTTGTGTGCTCAATTGTCTTCAAACCAAACCAAGTTAGGCAAGAATTTGAGTTTCCAGACACGCAAGCCAGGTTATAAAATGATGTTCTGCACACGATGCTTTCAGTTCTTATTCTCTGCAGACAATAAAACTCACTCACACCATTAGAGGAGGAAACGAGGTTCCTGCCTTCACACCTCACCCTTCAAACTCAGACTTTTACTACAGCATCTGATCTTATCTGATCTTATCTTCAACTAATCCACTGTTTCGTACCCGTTTCATAGGTTTGACTGAGAAATGCGCCTCGCATGATGATGATGAAGATCTTCATATGCGGTTCAAATGCATGTGAATAGGCCTGTTTTTTCTTTGAGTTTTTAGTAATCATATGGACACCTGAATTCGGTCTTAAAACGTGATTTTAAATTGTGAGATGATCCTTTAACTGCACAGAGAGCAGCTTTCCACAACGTTGAAGCATTAACGTGCCGCAGTACCGGACTTCTACCGGCAGGTGTCACTGTTCGCCAGCCGGAGCTCAGCGCCGTTGTCACAGAATTCACGGTGCGCAGCTTTTCCGGACATTACCGCCCTGTGTTGACAACAGTAATGCTAACCAGCGCGAAGCCAGGGCGAAATGATTTCCAACGAGCCCGTGTCTTTGCATCAAACGCTAACAATTCAGACTTTTGTGACATGCCGTATAGCTAGCTAGCTAGCTGACCAGATAAGTTTCTGTATCTTCTTCTGTTACATCTCATCCCGGGTGAGTGAGCTTACTGCTCCTGTATTAATCAAGCTAGCTAGCTAGAATGCTACTGTTAGCGTTGAGTGAATTAGCCTGCCAGGCAGTGTTTATGTTGGTGCTGTGGTGTTTCAGGTGATGGCTTTGGTTGTTTTTATGCTTTTGGCTTCAGACGTGCGAGTGGGAAAGCGTTTGTGACAAGTAGATTAGATTAGCAGTACGGTAGGTAGGTAGGTAGGTGTGGTAGCATCAGCGCCAGGACCCACCTTAATAATAGCAGTGATGGAGGTAATTCATGCTGCAGATCGATGGGTTTTATTGGAATAAACGTGGACCATTATGAGTTGTGTCGCTGGGATTTGTCTATATTGCCACCACACAACTTAAGCTATCGGCAGAGACAGTTTTTAACATCTCTAAGACTAGAATTAGCCTCAAAACGTGATGATTTGGATTTAATTGGGTTGCTAATAAGAGATGAGCAACACATACTTTTTCCATGAACCTTACAGTCTGGCCTGATCCTTCACCTACATTTGGATGGGGTGCGGTTTTATTATTGTGCAAACTAATCCTTGCAATTTGTTGCCAGTGTTTGCTTCATACTTAACATTTGCTCCAGTACTGAAAGCTCAGCTCAGGGATGGTTTCAAACTTGTTTATCACCAACTTTATCTCAAAGGGAAATAATTTTCTGCCTGTGTGGCAGTCTTGCACGGTCTGTTTGCTGATTCAGTGGAAGTAAAGTGTGGTAATAGTGCCTACTTCTCCATAAGACTACTTATTTGTTTGTCAGGAAGCCAGTATGGAGCGCATATTGATTGCATTCAAATTTATTTAAGTAGACAGTTGGTGTATAAAGTCTTGTCTTTAAATCGATTCTCCAACAGTCAAACCCTTAAATAGATTTAAATAGTAAAAATGACGGCTAAGAAAATCAGCAAATATTCACATTTGAAAAGCAGAAACCAATCAAAATTGTTGCGGATTATTGTCTGTTGATTACGTATTATTCAGTCACTTCTGGAAAAGATTTCTCAATTCACCTTTGCATAAAATGCTGAAAAAATGTAGATAGTGCTACTGTATGCCATCTACTCTGTGAAAATCATGATGTAACTTGGATTGATTTTGCTCAGACTTGGTCTAAACTTGACTAAACACTCAGGCAATATATGTACAGCAAAGCCAGGGGAGCCTTATTAAAAGCTGCAGTGCATTAAAGTATATATTATGGTGGTGTAGAGGTTCCATTCTTTACAAAAAGAGAGAAATTTAGGGAAATCAAGAGTTAATTTGTGGGTCCTTCTTTCCCTATTTAACAAGATTTCTCAACTTTTCCTAGTTCTTGAAATAATCAGTGTGAACACTCGTCTTAACTTCAAAAACTCAAGCTAATACTTTTTTAGTTCTGGATTTTAAAGTTTGTCCATGGGAGCTACATTTTGTCAGTACTATGTCTATTCAGAGCGTCACCAGTTGCTTATTTTTCACTGGATTGGGTTGAAATCACAATGTATGTTTCAGTAGAGAAATTTCCACATCATCTAATAAGTGAGTTAAAGTAGCAGCAATTTGTTCATTGTGAATGGCGATGTTTAGTGAGATTGCAGTCAGTCATAAAGTCTGATGATTCTACCCCTGATGCTGTGACAACATTTGATTAAAACTAAAGTGGTTGTTGTGTTCTTCAGTCCGCAGAGTGAGGAGGAAATGACCCATCTGAGTGTCCGACGCTGGACGCCCAAACACGTCGCCAAGTGGCTGAAGGAGGAGGGTTTCTGTGACTATGTGGACCTGCTGTGCAACAAACACCGGCTGGACGGCACCAGCCTGCTCGCCCTCAGCGAGTACGACCTGCGTTCTCCGCCTCTGGAGCTCAAAGTGCTGGGCGACATCAAGAGGCTGATGGTGTCAATCCGCAAACTGCAGAAGCAGAACATGGACGTGCTGGAGGAGCTGGGTCTGCCCTTCGACGGTCACTCGCCCACGGGATCTGGGGGCAGTTTGGACTGGCTCTGTAACGGAGACTCGGGAAGAGACTGTGACAGCACCGACACGGCGCCGGTGGGAGAGGAGTACCACCAGTACACCAACGGGAAGTACAAGCAGCAGACGAGGCGCCTGGACCCAGAGTACTGGAAGACGGTGCTGAGCTCCGTCTACGTGGTGTTTGTGTTTGGGTTCACGTCTTTCGTCATGGTCATAGTGCACGAGAGGGTGCCTGACATGCGCACGTATCCACCACTGCCAGATATTTTCTTAGACAGGTGAGTGTAAGGGTTTTACACAATCAGCGAATCGACCTGCAGCCTCTCTTTTCAGTTTTGAATTGGACTGTGTTTCGACACGAATTCAGTATATATCAATATATATATATCACTCTTTGCATCTAATTTTAGGGAAACTGTCACACTATAAAAACACATCACCATAAAACTTTAATTAAAAAAAGCACTTATTATAGTCCCTGTAGTACTGACATCACAGCGTTCCTTTTTCTGCCATCTATAAACTATTAATTAAAAACTGATATAGTATCGCACAAAATATTCTAAGTATATCGATATATTCTTTCACTCCTGGTTTGGGAATGTACTGTCAAGTGCAGACGGACTTAAAACAGCCGATGGGTTTCTCTGTTTGAACAATTGAAACATAATAGTACATCAAAGACAGCACTGTTTCCTCTGTCGATGATTATTTCGGCGTTAAAATAATGTTTAATACCTGCTGGCTTGTTCAGACCTCGTCAACTTCTCAAACGTCTCACTCTGCGGCACCTGTTTTGGGGTCGTTGTTTTTTTTTTTCTCGTCCACCAAAATACTATCTGTTGTGTCGCTGACGCAACACAGATCCACTTTATTAAACTTGAAAACCGGAGTAAGATGACAAAAAAATTACACAACCTCTACAATTCACCAAAATGAGAGCTTGTGGATATCTGTGAGATCCACTATCCATCACCCAACCCTAGTCCTTATTTTACTTTCTGGCTGCAGTTTTTTTCCAGCACAATACTCAGAAAGAGGGAGTACAACAACAAAAAAAACATTTTTATCTCCTGTCAGGATATCACACCAGATGGTGGACAATATAATTGCCCTACTTTCTTGTAGCAAGTTTCTATTATTGTCGTCACATATTCCTGACGGGCTCGCTTTGGTTCAAAGAGATCTTTTACACTGACCTAGTTTGTGGTGTGACCCGTTGTTTATGACCAGTTCGGAGCTGTTCGCGCAATATTTTGGCTTATTAGGAGAGCAGATTTTAGGGAAATGCCCGTTTTTGACGAAGTGAAACATGTAGATTTCATTTTAGTGTTCTTTAGTCGACATTTCACTGCATACTTGTCTTTTTGAACGACTCAAACCTGTAGGAACCTGCTCCTGTTCTAAATATTTGAGTTTTAACTGTCAATTTGACAAAATAACCTCACCTCAGGGTCCACTTATTAACCTCCTCCGTGACTTTTAACTGCACCTCACAGTCTTCACCAGCAGATGGAGTTTGATGTGACACTGATACAACATACTTGACATTTTGGTAAAAAAAAAAACCTAATGACCAGTAGATGAGTTGTTAAAATTAACTGCAGATCCACTCATTAAAAACTACAAATAGTTTTTAATAAAATATAAACCTAGGAATGCCCTGATTGTGAACCATGTAGATGTTTTTATTGTTGTTATTTATTCACCTTTTGCGCCAGAGATAAATTTATGACAAATTTCTGAATCAACCTTTAATATAACACAACAGATAAACATCAGCCACCGTCATCGCTGTGTGTTAATATCAATATAAATCAGATAAATGTAGCAAATTCCCAACTTTTCCAAATCTGGAATCAGCATATGTTGAATGAATTTGAATTTTTGCTCGATAAATCATCCAAATAAGTGATCAGCCGACAAACACAGGTTCCTTTCTCATGCTTTCTTAAGTGGATAGTGTTTTTTTTTTTTCCTCAGTGTGCCTAGAATACCGTGGGCCTTTGCCATGGCTGAGGCCTGTGGAGTGATCCTGTGTAACATCTGGCTGCTGGTTCTGCTGCTGCACAAACACAGGTAACGTGCGAACGCGACATGTTTAATATTTACACTTTGTCCGTTTGAACCAGAACGTAAAAGACCCAGGTGAACGGTTTTCCTTCACTTGCAGGTCCATCCTTTTGCGGCGCATGTGCAGCCTCATGGGGACGGTGTTCATGCTACGCTGCGTCACCATGTTTGTCACGTCGCTGTCTGTGCCAGGTCAACACCTGCAGTGCTCTGGAAAGGTAACGCATGACGCGTCGCTGCCGGAACGCTCCACCTGTGTCTGTCTGAATGACGGCAGCGCTGACAGTTTCACCTCCTCTCTCCGTGTAGATTTACGGTGACATGTGGGCCAAACTGCAGCGGGCCGTGGCCATATGGAGCGGCTTCGGGATGACGTTGACTGGAGTGCATACTTGTGGTGATTACATGTTCAGCGGACACACCGTGGTCCTAACCATGCTCAACTTCTTTGTCACAGAATGTGAGTGGCTCCTCTTGACCGTCTATTAAGCTTCCCTCCTAAAACACAAGAGGATAATGGGTTTGATTCAAGGCTGGTCTGAAGTGATTATCTGTCCAAATGATGCTATAGTGCTATAGTTTACAGACAGAATGTGAATGTTAGCAACTTGAATGAAGCCTCCCAGATTTCAAATCATAAATATCAAACATGTTTGATTGTAATCGGGGAGAATCTGGTTTTATGTCGTGTAGTGTGAAAGCAGCAGTGATTGGAATCAGAAGGTGAGCTGACAGGGAAGCGGGTAGCAGTAGCTTTCACTAGCCCCGTTTGAGACTAACGATGAAACTTGATTTCCAACTCACCTGTAGCACGCGCTCCAAAATGTATAAAAGACAAGCTGGTTCCGACCTCTCCGGCACGACTTCATCCGCAGTTTCCTATCGTAATTTCGTTTTTCCGGCGCAAAACGTTGCAGACAAAACCAGTCGACAATGATGGACGTCGAGTTTCAGTGAGATCCAAAGTCCCCGGAGGCGACACTCTGACATAATTTCTATAAATGTCAAGTGTGTGAACCTCGATCTGGATTGAATCATGTGTTTAAAAAAAATGTTAAATCTGTCTTCACGTCCGTCGTCTTAAAATAGGTTCCAACCCTCTAGTGTGCACCGTGCTTTAATCACCAGTGTCTGAGGTCATTTGCACTTTTCTGTTTGTTTTCACGTCCTGTCAAGCGTCTGTTATAGTAACCTC
This sequence comes from Coranthus polyacanthus, assembly GCA_037367275.1. Taxonomy (NCBI): domain Eukaryota; kingdom Metazoa; phylum Chordata; class Actinopteri; order Kurtiformes; family Apogonidae; genus Coranthus; species Coranthus polyacanthus. Next base: position 17,517,756 of record JAPQRN010000012.1, read on the forward strand.
TGCTGCATAATATAATCTCTCAGATGATGACTTTGAATAATGAAACGACCAAGTATTTTAGCATCAAAACTTCAACTTCCACGATGCCTGGTTAATAACGTCAGAATGTACAGCAAACAAATGGGATTCTTAAAAGACCGAGCAAATCAGTAAGTCAGCCCGAATGTTAACGTCAGAGATTAAGGGTGAAAATGTTTGAATTTCTCCTGTCTTTCATGTTGCAAATTAAGGAAAACGTAAAGCATTAACTCAAAAGATTTAAGAAAATTGAAGTTTTTAATCATGTGTTGAGGGATTGGTGAGTTTTTCTTTTTTGTAATTGTGCGAATTACGGACACAGATGGTTTTTACAGCACGAATTCAGCTCCGTAACATAAATGCATCTTCTTTTCTCTTTGAGTGACATGAAATGCTAAACGCAAAGCTGATTTTTACCAACAAAAAAGTCTAAATCTTGAAAGTGTCACTCGTGGCGGGTTTTGACCACTTCCTGCACATTATGAGCACTGTGTGATTAGGAGAAGTTATGAGCTGTTATTAGAAGCTGTGACATCAGACAGATAAAGTGCTAAATCATGAAGAAACAGGAAGAAGCACCGTGTGGAAACGCTGTGCCTTTATTGCCATCTAGTGGTACTTTGATGCTACAGCAGGCACATGAGAATATGTGGACTTGGGGTCTGTGATGGAATGTAACCAAGTATTTTTACTCAAGTACAAATTTGATTAACTTGTGCTTTACTTGAGTATTTTACATTTTTGCAGCTTTGTACTTCTACTCCATATCTCAGACCTGACAGCTTTAGTTCCTTCTCAGATTTCACAGTTTTTCATCCACTTCTTGTCCGGTGAAGACCACATATCTCCAAATGCGTGGATTTTGAAGGTTTGTGATGAAGGATGAAGTGTTTCCTTTATGGGGTTGAGTTTCAAATCCTCCTCCTTCTTAAACTAAATGAACGCTTTAAAAACCCTCTCGGATTCGCTTCGGCACAAAGCTGAAAACAGGCCTGTTTTTCTGAGCTCATGAAAAATGTACATTTCAACGAGTACAAACATATGATGATCTTATAGAATATGATGCATTGATGTACATTAAAATTACGTTATAAAGTATTTCAAATGAGCTCAACCTTAAACATGTGCAGCTGTAAAATGAATCAAAAACATCAGCTATCATATTAAAACACTGACTTTTACTTTTCATACCTTAAACAGCTTTAAGAAAGGTTTTGAATGCAGAACTCTTTCTTGTAGTGGAGTATTTTCACTGTGTGGTATTAGTACTTTTGGATCTGAATACTTCTTTCACCACCGGGTAGGAAGAAAGTTCCCAATTTATATAATTGAATTAATTTCTTCTTTTTTCTCAAACAGACACTCCACGGAGCTGGAACTTCATCCACACTTTGTCCTGGGTCCTCAATCTGTTCGGTATCTTCTTCATCTTGGCCGCACATGAACACTACTCCATCGACGTCTTCATCGCCTTCTACATCACCACCAGACTCTTCCTGTACTACCACACTCTAGCCAACACCCGGGCTTACCAGCAGAGCCGGAGAGCTCGCATCTGGTTCCCCATGTTCTCGTTCTTCGAGTGCAACGTCAACGGGCCCGTCCCCAACGAGTACTGCTGGCCTTTCTCCAGACCCGCTGTGATGAGGAGGCTGATCGGGTAATAACCAGACGGCGCAGCGCTGATACGAACTGCTTAGCCTCTGCTATTTCGTCTGTTTTCTCAAGTTGCCAACGGAGGCTTTGTGTGATATCCTCTTTGACTGGTGTGATCCTGAAACACAGAGCCATACCCTCTCATATTCTGGGGCTTAGCTCCTCGCCTGCTTTCCTTGTCACCGTTTTTAGGTGGATTAAACAAAATCCATAACACCCTGCAAAGTTTCTTAAGAGCCTCTTGGCTTGATTTGGAAGTCGAAGATACAGTATGTCACTTTAGTAGCAGCTCATTTTTCCGGCTAAAGCTGGGCACACACGTAAAGACTAAGACTGGACACGACACACTGTTTCCACCGACTGGAGCCGAGTTTAGTCTTTCCAGCACAAACCTAATGACTGAGTCTCACGTAACAACTCGACGTTCGGATCTCACCAATACTGATTGTCGACTATTACCATTTCTGGTACCGAAATAAACATGGACGTCAACCGGCAGTTCATTTGCAGCGCTGAACACTGGGGTCGTCCCCCGACTCCGAATCGCATTTCGCCGTTCAATACAAAGAGTCAACTATTCATTCCTTTTTTTCAAACAGCATCTGGCATACGTTTCAGTGCTGATTTCAATTACATTAGATTCAACATAACATTCGAGTCATATTTTTGAGCTCTTAAAAATCAGTAAAAGACAACTTCGTGAACACACACAACAAGTTTTCACCCTGGAAAAAAACTCTGGTCGTTTTATGATGCGTTCAGGCGCTCCTCGTAAGCCTCCTCTCCTTAACAGAGAGTTTAGGACTAAAGAAATAAAGAAATACTCGACTTGAGGGGTCTCTCGGCGGAGGAGGGGACAGCCCTAATAAACAAACAAACAAACAAACAAAAAAAAGACGGAAAAGCGCTGCGTTTGGGTGGAGAGGTGTGTTCAATGTGGATTGTAGAGTCTCCAGATGAAACGGGAAGGTGCGTGAACTCATTTTAAAGCAGATGAGATAGTGTGGTGTGTATTTGATGTAATCTTTAGAGAATCTAATCTCATTCTCTTGCCACAGTTCACTCATTTTGCTCCGTTCACTCGTCTTGCATTCGCAGTGACGTGAGGGATCTGAAGACTTAAGACCAGAATCTGTACCGACCACACGTTACCAATCGCATCCTCAAACGCTCCCAACGTCCTTAAGTGTGTGCCCATCTTTAAAGGGATGACATTTTATTAGTACCTCAGTATACGAAGTTATATCTCCGCTGAAGTATTCGGACTTTGTGATGAAATGAAGTTAAACGAAGCCACAACAAAACCCTCAGGCAACAGTTTACCTAATAACACGTCGTCCCTTCTGTTGAATTAAAGGATAAAGCTGGCGTTTAAAATATTTGTTGTTGAGGAATTCACGAAAACAGCAAAACCAGCGACGTGTTAGTTTATCCGTAAGTACTTTGCCACATTCCTGCACTGTCTGATGATCTCAGTTTTACATTGCCGTGAGTTTTCGTGGCAGCGGGACAGTGTACTGTATACGGGAGTGAATCCAAATAATCTACAGGGACTTTGACCCAGTGCAGCGCTGTGGCTCACTGCTGAGTTTTTAATTTTTTGGAGCTTTGTGGCAAAGTGGAGGAAATATCACATTGTATACGCACAGAAAATGTTTGTTAGATATTTGTTAGGAGGATTAATTCCTTGCTGTTTTGGTCTTTTCATTAGATTTGTCGACAAAAGAGAAACACAGAAGTGATCACCAGACTTGTCCTTAAAAATCAGCCGTGTCGTTTTTTTTTCCATCTTAATGATTCATTTAAACAAAGCTAATCAATCAATACAGGACTGACATAAGCCATAACTGTGGTTTTGTATGTTTTAGCTGATTCACTACAAATCAGTTGCACTTTGCAGAACACGTCTTTCAGAAATTTGACCCGGTGAGCTCACTTTTGTGCATTTGAAGTTCGTGACATGACTTTTGTTGAAGTCGTCTTCTTGTCGGGCAGGAATGCAGCGCCGGGTTTTCAAATGAACCCCCGGTTTCTGCCCCGAAACAGCAGGAAAATATTCATGAATTTAAATCTGTACAACATTAGGGACGTTTTCATTGTTGATCACTTTGCTTAATTGTTTTCTTGATTCACCGATGAATGTGTTTTTTCGATGAAACCTCAGAAATGAGCGAATCCGTGGCTTCTGCGGGTGATGCGAGTTTATTCAACCACCAGTCTGAAACTTCAATCCTCCCATTTCAGAAGCTGCAAACCTGCAAAACGTGGGCATTTTGACTTGAAAGATGATGAAAATAATTGCATTTTGATGGACTTTTAGGAGCTGCTTCCTAGAAAACAGCAATATATATATATATATATATATATCATTACCAGAGTAAATGTAAAAACACGATCTGTAGTGAAAATGGTCAGGTATGGAAAAGCACCGTTATGGCTCTTTAAACTGTACTTCATCATGTTGTGAAATGCGTCTCCTCGTTGCTAACGGTAACACTAACTCATGACTCATCATAAAATAAACTGATTACTTTGTTCTTTCGAGAAAAGACACATTTGAGAAGAAATGCATTTATCAGCCAAAAATGTGCAGTGAAGGAGTTTCTTTTTTTTTTTTTCCAGCTGTCTTAAAATATAAATAATTCCATTTGCCAATTACCTTTAGTGTTATAATTTTTTTTTTTGTCTGTATAAAAACGTCCCAAATCTTTCATGTTTACTGTTGTATAGTGTTTTTTAAATCACGATGCAGTGTAAATAAGTCCGATCATTGCTCCTCTGACATTAATCTGTAGTAATAGTTCTCAGAAAGGATCCTTAAATTTCTATGTATTTGTTTGTATTAATTTATTTCATTTTTTGTAAAAGTCAATAGGTATTTTTGTATTCCATATACTCAGTCGAAGCAACATGCACATGGAGAAATATGTTTACAGTTGCTCTGAACGACGTATTCGTTTGAAACACAACGTGCTTTTCAAGTGTATTTGATTTCAGATTTGCCTGTACATTTCAGCGAGTGAGAAAATAAGGACTTGCCACTGTAGTAGAGCAGGTTGTA
>JAPQRN010000012.1:17558904-17608222 GCA_037367275.1 Coranthus polyacanthus
TCTTCACATGGTCTTCACATGGTCTTCATATGGTCTTCATATGGTCTTCAGGTCAGTTTGACACACACACACACACACACACACAGAGATAATGTTACATTGTTCTAATCTATTGTTTGATCTCACTTTTTACCCTCTGTCACGTGACGACCTGCAAACGACTTGTTTACAATGTTGTTCATAACATTCTAAACATCAAAGATTTTCTCACACCATACGCCTCGCACCTGCACATCAAAGAGATCAATACCTGTACATCACATACACAATCTAACACCGTCAGTACGACCTGTTGAAGACCCGAGGTCGACCAGAGGATCTCCAAAGTGAAGACAACACAAGGGTTAAAGGTTCAGTGTGTGACTTTTAGTGACATCTAGTGGTGAATTTGAAGACTGCAACCAACTGAATACCCCCCCGACTTTCCCCTACGGTGGCCGCTAAAAATGCAAAAGGTCCTCATTAGAACCAGTGTTTGTTTTATCTGCTTTGGTTTAAGGGGATATTAACTCTGGTTGACACTCAAGGTGACGGTAATGTGCCTTAATGCTGAATGCTACCGGCTATAAAACAGGAACAGGAAGTCCGTTCTGAGCTACCATAGAAACGTGGTTCGAGATGGGGGGACTCCTTTAACGGTGCTGCTCCTGCTCCAGATACAAACACCTCATTCTAAAATACCTCATGTTTGTGCGATTATACTGTAATGAAAACATAATTATGACTAATATAAATAAAATATTCCAATATTACTTTCCATTTCTGCAATTAGATCCTCCTAAATTGTACACACTGGACCTTTAACTGTTCTTATGGAGACTAAATAAAGTGATCTCATAAGATCTGTGTTTACATACCCTGAAGCATTTAATCACAATTGAACTTTTTTTATCATGCGCGAAGTGGTTCCAACTGTTGTGAAGATCCTGATCTGCTGTAAATAAAGTTTTTTTTACTCAACTTTATTTAAAAAATTCAGTTCATTAGTAGGAACAGGAGCCTCAGGTGAATTGTCCTCCAAACCCAAACCCAGCTCACCAGTGGTCACTCTCCAACTAGGTCATCTATAAAGCCTGTAAAACTGAAAATTGGCTGATTCTGAACCATTTTTAACATTTTGACTTTTAGCCTTGTTATATGTGGCCTTCAAACTTTTCCAGCGGTTTTTCGGATTTGAAGTCCGGTTTTTCGGATTTGAAGTGTTCAACAATCCTTAAATCCTTGAAGGTCTCCAACAAAGAAGTTTTATCAGCCACAGACCAGTTGTGTTTTTCTGCCTCCATGTTTCTGAACCTCCTCCACATGGTGCAAACGTGGAAAGAATACATTTATTCCACCTATAAAGGATCGTTATTAGACTTTGGATGATGTTCCCTTCTGTTTCGTAAAGAAAGTGCAACAACAAGGCTCAGTGATGTTTTTAATCGTGGAGCTCTAAGGCACCAATGAATAAGATCAGGTGTATCTGTAGCAAACGGGCAATACCATTTGTAGGATGAATTCATTGCTGGCGTTAAGACTTTCCATAGGATTTGATAGTTATAGAAAATCACAGACTTATCCTTTAAAACACTCCTTAATCAACAATAAAGAGTAAATGGCTGATGGTCAAATGCAAATACCAACAATCATGAGAAAACATAACATCTCAGCTGGGGTAAAGAACAGGATTTTTTAGGATTACCCCTTTTTAAACAGTTCACAGCTGTTATTTTTCAAGCCCCGTGTGAGAGGTCTGTTTCCGCTCATCATTAGTAGATATGCGGTTGTATATTTGGTAATTAGGCTTTTAAGCCTTCTCAGCAGCGTCTCGGGGGACTGTTTCACAAGGTCCTGACAGAAAGCCTGAAGCCTATCAAGTATCCCACGCAGCACCGGTCCTAACACCTGACGACATGGTTCTGTAGGGAGTTTCTGCTGTCACAATAAATCAGAAACAGACAGGATACAGTATAATCATGCCGGTGTCCTGTTTCACTCAGTCTCTGCTAAAGTAAAACGTACACTACACGTGGTGGCCTGCGCCAAAACGCTGCCACAGCCACAGTGTTTGATGGTTGACTTGAGAGGCATAATCCATGGGAGATAACATGCAAAGACCCACTGCTGGTTTATGTTGCAAGTCTCCCACTGTACACAATGATGTACTCTCCTGCCAGTAGCTCCTCTTTTTTCGTAAACCTCTTTTGCTTTGATAGCAGATGGAATAAATGGGATGCTTTCAAGAGGAAATAAGTCTGGAAAGCCTGTTTTATATCACATATAACATTTAGCTCATACATTAGTTAGTTAATAAGTTAGAAACACACCGGTGCAAGTTACCTCTACCTGAGCTGTAGTTAGTCTGAAATAGCAATAATTTTGATAAAAAGAAAAAGTCAATGTGGTTTTTAAAGCTGAAAAACCAGCTTTCAAACCGATGCTAAATGATAAGTTTCTTTGCTGCAGTTGAAGCAGCTATTATCTGTTCTGACCATAAGCCATTTCCGTTTTAGAAAGTTTGATTTAGTTTTATTTAGTGTCAGTTTAAAGGATTCCTACAGTTTTGATGGTTGGGCTAAATGTTATTTTCAGCGAGCTCAGGTGCAGGAACCACCATAACTGCGGTTGAACCATAGAACACTTTAAATTTCGGTTCTTCACAACGTGGCAGCTCCAGCTCCAGAGTATTTTGTCTTCATTTTTACACCGTAAGAGGAAACGGTGTGTCAACGTCTATCTTTTGCACAGTCTATGGGTTGAACGTAAACATTCACTCGGTCCACACAAATCAGTTTATTTATGTGATTGATGTAATTAGTTGTGTCGCTCCAGCCCAACTTGAATCCCTTACTTTAGGATTGCAAATACTCATTGTATTCATCTTCCTGCTGGATATTTTGAAAAATGTTTGATTAATTGTTATGTCTACAAAATGTCAGGAAATGGCGAAAAAAATGAATACACGAGGTAAAATGCAAAGACGCTTTCTGGTTTATGTTGCCAGTCTTCAGCTGTTTACACTGATGTACTATTTTGCCAGTAGCTCCCCTTAGCTTCTTAAACCTCCTTTGCTTTGATGGCAGATGGAATAAATGGGATGCTTTCAAGAGAAAATAAGCCAAGAAGGTCTGTTTTATATCTCAACTTGTATCTTATAGCTTAGAAGTGAGGCGCTAAAGACGTTCGACAATGTTTAAAAACAAAGTGTTCGACTCTGTAACTGTATGAAGCCTATACTTCAAAACCAAAGCAAATTGAGATGCCTGAAATATCAGAGTGGGAGCCCTCGCTGAGCTTCATAAAGATGAATCATAACGTCTAATTCTCACAAATTACCCAAACATTATGTAGCTCTCTCATTTCCACCACTGTTTAATCTGTGTCTGGAGTATTCGCTGTCACTTCATGTTGCAAACACTCCTTTCACTCTGGCAGTTCATTGTCTTTTGATGGGCCATAAAAGGCTCTGTTTGATGGATGATAACTCGAGGCGTCTCTCTTTGTTGTGGGATGTGACGACTGAGTGCATGTGAGATGTGAGGAGAAGACGCGGTGTGAATGGGAGATGTCATCGGTGTCTTGCGCTGACACCGAGGCCTTAAGCACGGGCTTTGATCTCGGTGAATGACTGCAAAGCAAACACAAATAAAAGATTCCAGCGCGTTACTGTTTTCACTGAGAAAGTTGCGAGTTACTTTGCTGCTTTTCAAACATTTTTTTCCAAGAGGATTTCTCCCTGATTGGCAGCTGATTTCTAGAAGCAGCAGGGCCCCGGTAACGATTTAAAGGCAGACAAATTGGAAAAGGTGTTCGCAGGCAGGTAGAGCATGCTTCAGCTTTTACCTGTACGCAAAACCGTGATTTATCAAGAGAGAAGCTGCTCATGTCATTGCCTTCTGATCCGGTCCAATAAATATCGAACGCTCTATAGGCCCCGGACTCCCCGCTGACCTTACAACATCTGCTCAGGCACTTACTCCTTTAATATATTAGCTGTGAGAACAGGGCAGGTGTTTTCAGCTGGAGCCAGAGTACATCTAAACCAGATTGTGCCTCCGGTTCATGCAATTGAATTAAAATGAGTCACCACCACCAGCTATTCCCATAAAATAAAAGCACAAATAATGTTAAGCATGAAGGGCAGGTGGGAATATTTCATAGGCCTGCTTGATGGTGGCAAGAAAACGAGAAATTTAATTAATTGCAGCTAGCATAAGGGATCTATTGTCAAATGAAACAAAAATATATAAATCACTGTGATTAGAAACAAAAGTGTACTGTGTGCTGTGAATTGCGGCTATTTGTTGCAGGAGGTTCTTTTTCACTTTGATGTGTCGTTGCTAAAAATGTCCTCATCTGTTTTGGGTAATAACACATTAGTAATGTTAAGAGATTAATATATTGCAGTCAATAATCTCGTGCTCAGTTCCTTTCAGTTTTTTCGGTTTGTTCTTTACGTATTTTTGGTTCAGAGAAGTTGAGATTAGATGTATTGTGGCAGTCAGACAAATGTAGTGGAGTAAAGAGAACAACGTCCGAGATGTAGTGGAGGAGAAGTATAAAGCTGCAGGAAATGGAAATACACGAGTGAATTACAAGTACTTCAGATTTTTCCGTAAGCTCGGTTATATTCCAACAATGCTGTTATATCCGAAAAACAACAAAGGCTAAAAACCGGCCGGTCCTGGAGTGGATCTGAATTTGAGCAAGACTCTCTTATGCTGAAGAGAAAACTGAAGAGGACTGGCCCTCAACACAAGCATGAGCGTTATACAATCTTTTTTTGTTTTCCCACGTAAAGCGCCATCCCACCGGGTTGATATTTGTTTGTTTGTACATATAAAAACAGAGCAGCAGTGGCACCAAAAAAGAAAACCAGGAGAGACGCAGGATGTGAAGGTGAGACTGAAAAACAGGCTTATGGATAGAATCTCACTTTAAGTGTTATAAACAAATACAAAAGTCATATAATCCACAAAAGTAAACAAACAAGCCGGCGTAAAATAGACGCAAACGCTACGACCAAGACGTGTTTATTTTTTCCTCTTAAACACTCCGCTTGAATGGAAAATGCCTGGCACGTACAGGATGTCCAGTGATAATTTGCGTCTGGATCCAAATGCAGTTAAACATCTCTGAGCAATTTCTCATTAATTTAGTTGATTTTGAAGCCTTGGAGCAGGACTGATTGATTTTTTTAAACACTACATAAGTTGTATTTTTTTAATATTGTAGCCATGAATTGATGGGAGGGTTTGCTCTTGTGCTCACCTGTGTGGGTGTAACAGGCTGAAACCATATCTCAGTCCTCCTGTCAGTTGAAAATGAGTAATGTGCTGCAGATCATAGCCTCAGGAAGAAGCCATATTTGAAATCCCAGATACCTTAACTTGACCCCTGTCATTTCCTTTAACAATGTATATGCCTTTTTTTATTCTTTTGTGTCTTTTTCTGCCTTTATGTTATACACAGCAATCCTTAGCCATCTGGTTTTCATTTCCTGCGAGGTTCAAGATGGTAGAGTTCAAAAAAAAAAAAAAAAGCAAAAAAAAAAAAGCCCTCGTTTGAACTGAGGGCTAATGTAGTCAGGATGGGATCTGTCACTCAGTCTATTGCATGTTGATGACTAAGGGCAGTTTCAGCTGTAAGCAGTCCATGATTTATGGACACCGACTGAACTCTTGTAAGCAAAAGCCAACTAGGAGTTCAGAGCAGCAACTGGGCCCTTTTTTGGCTGCGGCTCCCTGCGTTTTCTTTCCATTCATGCCAAAGTATTTCGCACGGCAATTAGCTCCATCCTCATTTGGGTCTGCAGTCCCACAGGGTTAGCAAAGTCATTTATCATCCTCAGGGCTTGGAGCTGCACAGCTCCGTCTCAGGTAGTTTTTTCTGTAAACAGTCACTGGGCCGGCTCTTTGCATTTCACCAAATGAGCAGCAGATACAGTAGTTTTGAGGTTTCCCATCCATCCATCTGTCGGACACTTTGCGTTTTCTCTACAGGTGTGAAGGCAAAAGGGAAATGTCATTTTCACATGGCTCATTTGTCATATGGTAACTACATAGTTAGAGTGAATAGAGTGATGACAATACGGGCCCCTCGCTTTTTTTTGGAAGGTCAACTGCTTTAAATTTAGAGAGCAGACTTTAAAAAGAGAGGCTAAAACTGGCTAATGAGCGGAGCTATTTTTATTTCGTCTTTCAGTTTTGCTTTTAATTTCGGTTTAGTTTTATGAGTGAATGAGGAGTTTTACTTTCATTATATTTTGACGAATCGGCTTGTTTTTGTTTACTTACAAAGAATTGATTTACAGAAGCTAAAAAAGGTATGGAACAATACATGGCATCTACTATGATTTACAAAACCCTCGTTTATCAAAGGTCCCATATTGTGCAGAGCCATTTTATTCTCGTCCTCCACGAACCATTAACATTGCTCGACCCACAGCAGAGCTCGTTAATTAGCACCAGGAGCTAAATCAACAGCAAAACTTTTAATAGTCTGTAATATCAGTGAAGAAAAAACACAGTACAGGGTTACAGTCAAAGTATTCCCGTGCAGCTGCCTTTACAGGTGTAGAGTTGGCACCTGAAAGTGAAACACATAATGTTATTATATGTGAATTAATTTTCCTAATTAAAATAGAAGAGTGTTTGTTTTTGCTTCATTGGTGTTTTCACCTCCGTGGCTTTGTTCACCGTTGTCTGGATGAGGTGAGTTTATTGTGACTTCTGTGATTCCTTTACTCTCGATCACATGCATGATGTTGAAACAAGTCAAAAGTGAACAAAAAGAGACTTTCAAGTGTTTTGACTGTGGAGAAGTACATCAGTTGTGTTTGCAAGTGTAGAATTTTTGCTTGTTGTGTATGTCTGTTGGTTGGTTGGTGTTTTGCTATTAGCTAACATTAGCTGTCAGTGGTAGAAGCCATTACTGACATGATCTTGTTCAGTGCGTTTGACATTCCCACATTCTATTCCCGACTTGTGAGTCAAGCAGCAAACTGCATTTATTCAGTACTGTCAATATTGTTTTGAACTTGGAAAAGTCAGTAAAAATGTTAGATGTTATGGCAATTCATAATACATTTTTGGATGTTTGGGTCTCAGAAAAACACAAAAAGTATCTTTTACGAGCTAAAAAGTTTGGGAAGCCCCACCGTATAGGACTGTGTTTCTTTCTGACAAAGTATTGTTTGCCTATTGAGCAGCTTCTTCTGCTTTGGAGTTTTATGGCTACCGGCATTCACTACGTTGCATTGCTGCTGCCCTCTAACACTAGTCTGTTACGTGTCATTTTCGTTGTAGATCCTTTATGTTTTTTCAGGACAAAGTGGCATAGCAACCAAAGCACTGCCAGTTTGAGTCTTAGTTTTCATTATCTGTAATAACCTTGGAGTAGATTAAAAAAAAAAAGAGCAGCCAAAGAAAATTTGCTAATGAGGACTTTTTTTTTTTTTACATCATTAATGATTCAAAGTCTTTTAGCGAGCAGAATTTATAGAGCTTTTTAATAGCAGACTTGACATTTAGCACATGTTTACACAGATACAGATGTAAGATATGTAACCTTGTGAGGTGCACATTAAAAACTATTCATGGTTCATGTTGATCTATGCTTCGAGTTATATTGAAACCTAAGTGTTGGCTCCGCTGCAAGTATTTATATAGCTTCCAAATGCCTGTGGGGCGTCATTAAAACACATATTTGAGCAGGCAGAGCCGTAAACATATGCTGGATACATTTTTGTGCTCTTTGCCACAACATCTTCAGAGGCAGCCAGGAAAATAATTGAACTACAGTATGTGCATTTTTCTATTTTCAGATCTGTCCTTGGAGAAACATTACTTTACAAAGAGCTCGCCAACTGATTCTGAATCCATCATGAGCCGAAGCCGCGTGCTGCACTCTCTGTCACTGCTTTGTCTTTATCCATCAGAATTAAGGAATTAGATTAAACTCTTTGGTTTTTTTCCCTTCCTCTTAAGTGGAGTCACACTGCAGAGTTTGGCCCAGAGGTTACAGGGAGTATCAGAGGGGACTAATTGTCAAGGTTATGTCTCAGCAGATGATTGATGTGAGGCCAGGCTGTTTTTGTCAGCCTGTCAGGTGGCTGGAATGTTTAATGTTCTCATTATTGGTTGCTCTGTTGTGTATATTTCTCTGTCAGCGCCGCTGAGCCATCTGAACTGCCAGAGCACTTCAAAGGCCTGCAGGTCATCCGTCTTCCTCCTGACGCCCTGAATGTTCAGCCTCAGCTGAGTGCTGGTGATTTGTTATGACTTGAGAGCCAGCTGACAGACAGGTCTCCTATAAAAAAGCATGCACCCATTTCCCTTTTGTCGTGCAGTGAAAGCATCGCTGCTCCTGTAAAGGGGGGTGGTGCTGTCACAGGAGGCTGGCACCTGACAATTGTGTCATCTCACTAATTTGCAGACGGGAGGACTTGAAGTATTTTGTCTACTTTTATTGCCTCAGTGTGGATTTCAGTTCTGTGTCACAGACTCCCACAGGTCACCATCTGTTGTGGAGCGCCACAGGCCTGAACAGGGATCACTATATTAAGACATACTTTATATTCATCATTATGCATATCAGAGATACATTCTATGCAGCTTCATACCTCTACTCGACTACCTCGCAGAGGCAAATATTGTACTGTTTACTCCACAGCTTTAGTTACTTTTTGGTTACTTTTCATCCACATCCAATCTCCAAATGTATTGATTTTGAATGTTTGTGATAAATTGAAGGATTGAATGTTGCTTTATGGGTTGAGTTTAAAATTCCTCTCCTTCTTAAGCTAAATAAACTTTTGAAAACCCTCTTGGGTTAGCTGAAAAATGCACTGTGACAAAGCTGAAAAGTTGACTTTTTACAGATACATGGTTCTCACATGATAATCTTATAGAATATGATGCATTGCTGTAGATTAAAGTACCAACAGTTTATAAAGTAGATCAAATGAGCTCAGTGCTGGATACTTCTTCCACCACTGCTTTTCTGAAAGCTCTAATACATCATTAAGTGCCAACAAAGGCAAACATGGATATGTCATGTAAGCCCAGGTTTGTGGTTAAAGGTAATAAAATATTAATGTTTAAAAGGTTTTGGTCACACATTCAACTCTTCAGTATATGCGGTGTATATATATATATATTTTAAAATGCATAGACGCACTTTCAGGAAATGCCGCTAAAGACTGACTTTCCTGTTGAGCTGTTTAAAATAAATCCAGACCCTCTTCAAATTGACTTTAAGAAACACTCTGCCATCTTGAATTGTCTAAAAACATTTTGTAATGAATTTTTTTTTTTTTTTTTTCTTCAACGTGAAGTGAACAGATTCAGATGGCTCTGCAGCGTTACATCACCCGGCTAATCACCTGTTTTGGCTAATCAAACATGCAAGCACACATTCCTGCAGGATTAAGTTACAATGAGAATGCCATGTTTTTACTATTTGGCTTCTAACTGTTGTGACAAATGATAAAATCATCGCAGTAATAAAGTTCTGTAGAAACGCCGCCCTTTGCGTCTCTTGTTTTCGGTCTGACTTTACTCCGCTGTACACCCCAGGACTGTACGAGGCAGAGTGCATTATGGGAAGGATAGCGATGGGCGCTAAGCGAGACGGAGGTGAGACGCTGAAGACAAGAGGAGGGAACCAGAATCCAGATCTCAATTCTTTTCCCAGGCCCTTGTACAAGATTGATTGTTTTCTGCTGATCTAATTTTGGATCATACAAAAACAGTCCATTTGTCTCAAAGAAAAATGATGTGCCACATGGTGCAGATGGAAATTTTTTTCTTTTTGAAAGCAGAAAAAGATTAAAGAGAAACTCTGCTCCTCAGCCCTAATCACGAGCTGTAGATTACTCTGTCGATTTAAGCAGATGGCAGGCTTGATTCTGCTGGCTCTCCTGTATATTAATGAACAGCAGTCTGTTATATTTGACTTAGGTAAGTGAAACGTCCATCACCTGTAATGGTCTGCCAGCTGGCGTTATGCATTCTGCACCACTTTGGCTCCAAGTGGCATTTTTCATTATTGAAGGGACATTTTTGTTGCCTGCTAAGTTTCCATCATTGTCACTGTTCTGGTAAATATTTTTCTCACCAGGAAGAAAAGTCACCAACTTGTGTCCACAGCTAATTTCCTCTCATAGGTCAAGGCAATAATTCTGGCACTAAAACTGTCGCGCTGGGCGAAGCACACGAGTTCGATAGTAAGTTGATTAAGGTAGCCTGTCGACATGACTGCAAACACGGCAATACAGTATGTTAACAAACCTAATAATAGGAAGGGAGATATAAAGTGGGGGGGGCAGCTGCACACTTTCGGGCCAGTCGTGTGTCTGATACAACAAACGGTGACCTTAAAAAACGCCTTGTGTGGCTTTAGTTTATTGTTAGTCAGTCTGAAGGATAGCGTTTTCTTTGTCCTCTTAATATGCTGGCTCTGCAAAAGAATTTTTTTTTGTTTATGACTAAGGGTTGAAAGTAAATATCTTTAGTCCAGTGCAACTTTGAGGTACCTGTACTTCCGTTTAATTCTACTGCACTACATTTCTGAGGCTACTTTTCACTGCTGTACATTTATCTGACAGCTGCAGTTACTTTGTAAAAGAGCTGCAACGATTGAACTGATCAATCATGTTGAAATATACATATTTTTTTTAAATGATGATAAATAAATTCCTCGTTTCTTGTGATGATTAGTTGCTTCTCTCAGTCAGATGTGACAGTTGACTGAATCTAAGATTGATTGATTTGATTTGATTATTATGCTCATAATGTGCCCAGCCCATAATGGGCTTACAAGGCACCATTAATCAGTAAAAGAAACCAGAGCCAGAGTACCAACATAAATTACAATTAACAAACAAACCCTCCTGACGTTGTTTTCCAGGTTTTAGAATCAAAGGCGCCAAAATTATAAACATGAACCTTTTAAACAACCAAACCATTTCTGGATTTTGACTTTATTTATTTGGGTTTTGGACTTTGGTTGAACGAGACTAGACATTTAAAGATGTCAGTTTGCATTTTGGAAAACTGTTCTTGGCTATTTTGACACTTGGCGAACAAATCAATTGAGTAGTTTAGAGAAAGCTCTGAAGATTTATCAATAATGTTCAATAATAAGTTCTATCTGATGCGTCCACTATCCTTGCATCATAAACTGTTCTGTTCACCTAAAATTAGCAGTTTTTAGTTTAGCAACCTTGACCTTTGACCCCAGGCCACCAAAATCTTATCAGTTCATCCTTGAGTCCAAGTGAACGTTTGTGGCAAATTTAAAGAAATTCCCTCTAGACGTTCCTGAGATATTGCATTCATTATAATGGACAGACATGAGATCTCAGCGGCCTTGACCTTTGACCTTTGGCACCAGCATCTTTTCAGTTCATCCTTGTGTGGCTGTTCCTGAGATATGCAGGAACAGAGTGTTTTAACATGATGGGGATGGACGGACGGACCTTCATACAGAGATGCACTGGGGACACGTAAAAAGAAATGACAAAATATGATGTATTCACATAGATAACTACTATAACGTAGTATATAAGTGGTCTGATTTAGTCTATAACATGTCTGAAAATAGTGAAAAGTGTTCATTTAACTGCACACAGCCCTAGTTCATCTTTTCAAATAGTCATTTATGTTTAAAACAGAAGCATGAAACTCAAAGATTGTTTGTTATTAGACAGGTTTCCATCCAAATGTGTTGCAAATTTCAACAGAATTCTCTGCAAAAGAAAATGCACGTTTCCATCCACTACTGTTATGTGAATATGAAGAGCTGGTTCTTTGTCATCATCATGGTTTGAAAGTTTGCCTGTTAAAAGTAGTATTTCATACAATACCGTAGTCAACCTGAGCTGTTGATTGAGGAGGAGATGAAAGGTCTGTGTACTTTTCAGATTAAATACAGATAAATATGCTCTGTGATATTTTGTGTCATTCCTGCTGCTGCCTGTAGGGGCACTCATTCATCAAATGCTGCTATGAGTCATGAAGTATTCAGATACTTTGTTTAAGTTAGAGTACAGCACACTGTGAAAATACTCCCCTACAAGTCAAAATCTTAAGTAAAAGTATTATCAGCGAAATGTAGTTAAAACATGAAAAGTAAAAGTAGGCATTTACAGTATGTCTGAGTCATAAGATCGTCGTATGTTTTGTGGCATCGCTGTCCTGTCAAGACCACATTTCTCTAAAAGACAACTTTTCATGAGCTCAGAAAAACAGGCCTGTATTCGGCTTCGTGTCGATGCATTGTCCAGCGAATCCAAGAGTTTGTGTGAAAGAGTTTATTTAGCTGAAGAAGTCGGAGAATTTTAAACTCGTAAAGAAACACTTCATCCTTCAGTTTATCACAAACATTCAAAAGTGACGCGTGGTTTTCACTGGAAAGGAAAATGTGTAATCTGGAAAAAAAAAAGTTCAAAAAGTACCTCGAATTTGTAGATAAGTACAGTACCTGAGTAAAAGTACTTACATTCCACCACTAGGTTGACCTGTTGTTTTTAAAGGCTGTGGCAGTGTATTTCATAGTTTTTATTGTTTTAGTTGAGTAAAGGATCTGATCACTTCTATCACCAGCTTCTTTAGATCTTCTGTCATTCCTCGCCGACATTAAGACTTGTTTGCTAAAGAAACTGATTGCCTTTGTCTCAGATTGTCAGTCTGAAGGGACTGCTGAAAACCTAAACAGGCAATGAACACATGTTTGCCAGCCCGAGCACCCAGAAACTCCTCCATGAATATGCCAAGCCTAATTTTAAACCAACAGCGGGGGAACTTTGGCTGCGTTTCCCAACCAGAGAGCACGAACAGCGAGGAAGCACAATGCCAGTGTGTCATACATTTAAACACTGTTAAATTAAAGGCTGTTTACTGTTCGCAGAGGCCATTCATCTTACTCAATGTTAGTCTGCTTCTTGCAAATTTGTCAGTAAGAGCTTCCACATGCCAAGATGAGGAGGAGGAGGAGGAAGGAGGGGAAAAAAAAAAAGCTGGGGGTTATCAGAGGAGGTTTTCATAGCGTGTCTCTTCAGTCAGCCTGTAGTTAATTAGCCACCTCCACACAATAAGGCCATAAGTCATTAATCACCCGGACCCGAGCTGAAGCCGACTCACTGTGAGCAAGACGTTCGGAGACAAAAAGTTTGCTGCTTATGACAGACTTCAAAATGGCCCCTGTCAGTGGTGTGTAAATTACAGGGCATGTTGAGTGCTGAAAGACAAGGGCCCACTGTTTAACTCACTGTTGCTCTTTCCTTTGCTTTGTGTGTTGACAGACTCTCTTCAAGGGAAAATTCCCCCTTCTCCGCGTTTCCCGTTGGCTGAGACGCACTTTATTGTGAGCGCGCAGAACACACAAACACATTAGGATAATCTTAAACTCTGCTCGTTTTTACGACGTTAATCAAAGACGACTACTCCAAAGGTCAGCGGCTGAGTAAAAACCCAGCTTTAACTTTGCATTTGTTCAGTTTACTTTGCTTGTCAGAGGCAGGAAATGATGGAGTGATGATAAATACAGCGCTTGTTTGGAGAAGCAAAGACTTTCTCCTGCAAAAATAAACCGCCATGTTTTCCCTTGGATGATGGAAGACACACTTCTCAGCAGAATGAACATGAAAAAGGTCATCGTTTTTTTTCCTCCGTGGTTGTAAACAGAGGTCCGACGGCCTCTCCAGAGCACATAAGCACTGAAGGAGAGTTTATTCAAAGCAGCAAAAGTTTATGTAACAACTGGGAAATCCCTTGATTGGAGCATTAATACAGCTGACAAAACAGTGTTAAATTCATTATGATGCGGCGTGGTTGACATCTGAAAGCGGGTTATGTAGGTGACGATGTTTGCAAGCTTAACAGAGCTTGGACAGTACAACACATGGCGTGCAGCTGGGCAGAAATGCACCACTGACACGTTCGCCCTCAGGTGAAAGGTCACAAGTCTCCTGGTGAAGAAGAACAGGTGAAGCCGTCCCTGTGATTCAGCACCGAGTCACTAAACCGTCCAGTGTCTCGACAGTATTTTACATTTAAACGTACAGGAAAAGACTGAGACTGATGGACTTTTCTGTCACATTATAATATAGTAAATTCAATGAATCATTTATATAAAATGACCAGATGGAAAGGCTTTTCTTAATAGATTTTGAATTATATACTCAACAAATAAATATATGTAACAATGTTATAACGGGACAAAATTTCCAAATATTCACTTCAATATGTAATAAATCCCACATTTTATAATAATAAACACCCTGAACACAGTATGTGATAAATTTCCCCACATTTTGTAGTAAATTACATGCATGTGGGACTAGTACTTTTTAATTATGAAAATGAAATACATTTGTATTATGTTTTTAGCAGTTAAACATATTAAGCATTTCAAATATTAAATTAGACGAGATTAGTCAACCATTAAATTAATCTGCGACTATTTTGACAATCGATTAACTGGTTTGAGTCTGTTTTTAATTAAAAAAAAAATACAAATTGTCCGATTCAAGCTTATTGAATTTTAATATTTTCTGGTTTATTTCCTCCTCTATGACAGTGAATGTCTTGTGGACCAAACAAGACATTTGAGGACGTCATTTTGAGGTTTGACATTTTATAGACCCGACAACCGAGCGATTCATTGATAAAATAATCAACAGGTTAATCAACAATGGAAATAATGAGTTGCAGCTGTAAATTTGACCTACATGATAAGTGACTCTGATCTTTTCATCATATTTATCTTACAAATACAGCCAAATTCAGGGACTTAAAGTCAAAAGCTGAACATGAAAAACCCGTTCATTATTTTATTTCTAGTACTTGACTAATGTAATGGTCTTTTGACAGAAAAAAACAACCCGCAAAAAAAAACATCGAAAAGCTTCAGTTTATTCAAAATGTAGCTGGTCCAGTAAAGTGTAATAAGTGCCACAATAAGTATTAATTTATTACAAAATGTAGGAGAATTTATTACATGTGTGTTCAGGTTATTATTACAAAATATATAATATAATGAAGTGAAAATGTATTCAGTTTTGTCACGTTATGACCATTTTTATATAAAGCATTGTTATATGGTACTTATATTTGGTTGTTTTTCTTTTTTTATTACCTTTATGCAAATGTTCATTTAAGCTTCGTACAAAACATATTGTAAGTGTAAGAGGTAACTAGAAAACAAACAAAGACTCTGTTGTGTCATAATTTGCCAAGACCAGGTTTCTGGTCCGCGTCAGACTTTTCTTTCTCAAACCACGTCCATGTGGCAGAAATAAACCGTCTTCTAGGTCCGAGCTCCTGGTTTTGTCGTCTTTTCCTGTTCACATTTACCCTGCTCTGTGTCACGTTCACTCTCCTCCAGGTTTGTTACTTGATTTAGATTTCCTTCCTGCATATGTGACGAAGAACGCAAAGAGTTGTCCGATCATAAACCGCTTTAATAAATGATAAGTGACAGACGTTTTTCTATCATCACATGAGATATGTGATGATAGAAAGATCATCACATATCTCATGTGAATCATATACATGTATATCTCTCATGTGATGATATATGTCTATATTTATATGGATGTCATGTCGCACAGCCCTACGTAGCCCTACACAGCCCCACTCTTTAAATTTACAAATTTGACAAACTCCAAGACAACAAAACACACAACAGACAACAAAAAGATCCCCTGATTCCAAACTTGTGTTGCAGCTGACGTAATTCTGTAAAACAGCACATAAACTAAATGTTACAGCCTCTTAAAAAGTTTGGTCCTCGGGCAAGAACTGAGCTTGTTTTGGTAAGAACACGTGAAAACATGCTGCTGTCGCTAAGCTGTTGGAAGCAAAAAGGGCCACAAGTAAGAGTTTTTATTATCAATAAATCTCTTAAGTAGTAAACAGTGAACTGGTTACATGTGAAAACCATAATCTGTTAATAATAATAATAATAATAGTAATAGTAATAGTAATGTGACGATTAAGGGGAAGAGGGAAGTTGTTTTAATTTTCTTGTTTGCTTTGTTTTCTAAAAACAATCTAAAGCCCAAAGATATTTAATAATTATACATGTCGATAATTAAAAGCAGCAGTTTTTTCATAAAAGACTTAATTGATGCTGGATTGTGTTATAAAAGAGGTTCAATAGCAGCTTGTCCTACAAAACACACTTGTTAACAGAAACTAAAAGCTCAGATGGTCTTTGTAGGGCTGCTCAATTAATCGCAGTTGCATTATCAACCTGTGCAATTACATAATCATGAAAGGCTGACATTTAAAGATGAGGATTTAGGACGATTTAGGATGATCTAATGGCAGAAATGGGGGAAAAATAAACGCAACCTCTGTTGTCTGGTGATAGTTTGGATTTAGTGACACTTTTTAAATGTTTTTGTATTTGTTTGACTTGACATTTCTAAATAAGTAATCTGTGAAGTCGCAGCGTTTTCACCAAACCATGCAGCCCTAGTATTTTTAAACCAGAATAAATCGTGTTTTTTTTTTTTATTTTATTTTTTTTTTTAACTGCAGACAAAAAGGTACAATCAACCTTATTATCAATGAGAAATATGCAGATGTTTTTTCTGCATGTTCCTGCCTGTAGGTTAATTATACTAAATGCTTTTATGATTAATTTTACAGATTAAAAAAAAACTTCACGAAACTGAAAACTAGAGAAAAGCAGCAAATCCACACAATTAAAGAATCCAATGAGCTAATTTAGTGAATGAACTTGCATTGATTAATTAGTTACAGCTTTTAGCTCTGGATGCTAAGAAACCACTGATTCATCTCCTGTTGCGTTCATGAAAAACTCTTATGGTGGCGTCTGACAGGACCACCTGTTTGCAGACAGAATAACTGTAACGCAGTAGAAATATGTTGATTAAAAAGCTCCAGGAAGGTGTCCGTGCATGTGTCACATCGTTTCCTGTTGATGTACAAAACCATATAACTATTAATGACCGTAAGCTGTGTCACAAAACCATACTTAATCACATTTTATGCAGTATTTGTTGCATATAATCATCATATTGTCCTGTTATTACTTTTTGGGGGAAAAGTCGT
Organism: Coranthus polyacanthus; assembly: GCA_037367275.1. NCBI lineage: Eukaryota > Metazoa > Chordata > Actinopteri > Kurtiformes > Apogonidae > Coranthus > Coranthus polyacanthus. The sequence continues at coordinate 17,575,974 of JAPQRN010000012.1, forward strand.
CGTACTTAACTGTTTAATCCAAACAGGAAATTATGTGACGTCTAAAGTTACAAAGGGAAAAGAAAAATGCTCTTTATTTCTGGTGCTTATTCGCCTCTGTCTAAAGTTTATTTTACTTTTTCCAGCTTTCCTTTTATGCTTCAAGAACTGACCTTATGCTACAGATTATTTACGCTGAAATGTGTCACTTTTCTATGTAGATATACAAAAATCCTCTTTGAAAATAAACTACGAAGTGAATGACTTTTAGTTTATACTGTGAGCATAATCATACAAAGTATTATGTATACAACTACTGTACATATAATCAGCATGCTGCACTGTTTTAGTGGTTTCTTCACAAAGAAATCAGCATTTTATCCTAACAAGAAGTGATATGAGATGTAAACGGAGTAATGTTAGAATTGATTTTTCTGGTGCTTATTCGCCACCACCTACCGTTTAGTCGACTTTTTCCATCTTTCATCGTCTCCTTTTGCTTTTTACGTGTTAATAACTGAACTTAATATGTGTACAGTTTAGCTCGTGTGTCGCTTTTCTTTGTAACTACACAAATATATTGCTATGGACCTAGGACACACTGATTGTGAATAAACATACAAAGCATTATGTAGAGAACTAATGTACGTATAATAATGATACAGCATCTAAACATGCAAAAAAAAGAGAGAAAGATGTTACGTCTGGTGCTTATTTGCCAAACCTACCTACATTTTTCCAGCTTTGAGCTTTGTATGCGTCTTAAATGTGTCACTTTTTTAATGTAATGTAATTGCACAAAAACCCGCTTAGGAAACAAACTATGAACTTGGGACACACTGATTGACTTTTAGTTTATACCGTGAGAATAATCATACAAAGCATTATACAGCTAATGTACATGTTATAATGATACGATGTACAAACTTGCAAAGAAACAAATATGTCGTTTTTTTCTGGTGCTTATTCCACCACCTACCGTTTAGTCGACTTTCGAGCTTTTTACGCGTCAATAACTGTCTTTTGTACACGTAAAATACCACTTTTCAATGTAAATATACAACAAACTACTTGGAAAATAAAGCGTATGGACCAGGAGAATAATCATACAACACACATACAACTAGTATATATTGTGGAGTTGTGTAACTGCATTAGAGAGGCTTGAAATTCTAATACAGCTGTCAGACTTTCTTCAGGTTTCTGTGCTGCTTTATGAACTAAACTCAAAGAAGAAGCTGTTTAATGATGGCATAAGCAGCTGGGAATGTTTCATCCAGCGAATTAAACACCTGAAAGGACAAGGTACTTCATCACAGTGACGCAAACATCGTATAAAAATCCAGTATGACCATAAATCACAATGGCCAAATACACCAGAGATATTAAAGGCTATAAACAAGCGGCAGAGTGTCAAAACACCTTCCTGATGTGTTTTATTAATAATATTTGTGACTGTGTTGTTTAGTGCGTTTGGGTGTAATATTTGCTATATGATAAATTAAATTTCTGGGGGATGTCAGTAAGAAAAAGAAAAAAAAGCTAATAATCAATTGTAATATTCTACATATGATTGTAGTTTTCCACTCAAAGAAACAACATAATCCCTTAGAATCCTATGTTATTCATGAATTATTATTTATTACACTGTACAAACCACTGCGTTGCTTGAGAAGAAACTAAAACATAACAAATACTATCCAATTACATCCACTGAATAATTTATCGACTGGTTTATCTGGTGACGTCTGGGAATGTTTATTATCCCGTGTCATCTATCACTTAAACGCTGAGGAATCATCTCTAAAAATCCCGTTTGTTCACGTCATATTAACGCGTTTGTACACAGGGAAAAAAAAAAACTAACCAGGCTTCACGTACGACCCCTCGCTGCCTTCACGGCTGACTGGTTGCACCGCTGAATTGTGGGTTAGGGGCTTTATTACCATATATCACTGAGTCATCTACGAGAGGGATGGATGGACTTGATGAATATGACATGTGAGCGTTGATGACGGTGATTTTATTGCTGGAGAACAGCCTGATTTACCGAGGAAGGATAATGACACTGCTGGCTTGATTTAGTTGATTTGTTTTAAGGGGCTGATTAAAGAGTTAGGCCTTCGCTTTATTTCATGCTCGCTGCTTTTCACGCCTTCATTACAGCGATCACAAAAGCCGTGGAAATGTCCCACATCTGGTGTCATCGTAAATCTTTGTTTAGCGTGGTCCTCATTGGTGTCAGTGGCCCATTTGTCTCTGTTAATAAGTCATAATCCATGACCCTGTGGTTGAGGAGATTCAGCGTGTTTTGATACAGACATAAACACAGCAGGCCGCCACATCCACATATACCAAGTGTTAGTAGCTTCCTACCACTACAAATGAATAAACACAAATAAAAACACAATAAAAACTCCTATCTTTCAAAAATGTCTAGTAAAAGCAAATCTGCACCTCCACAAAACACTGTTTTTAGGGCAACACAAAGCATTGAAAAGTTAAAGCGATGGATAAAAAGAATGAAGTAAGATTTTCTTCTAATTCTACCTGTGATCTATATATATGTACCTGCAAAGCCCCAGAAACTGAACATTTATCAATTTAATGCATAAATACTATAAAGTTGATTAAATAAGCCACAAAAACATTGCACAAGCTAAACAAATCCCTTAACCTAAATGGAAAAAGGGAAAAAATAACATGCTCATAATGAAACCTAAAGCTTTTTGACCTATATAATGCCTCAGTATAATAATATGTATTTTTTTTCATAATCCCTCAAATGGGCCCCTGCAAACAGCTCATCAGCCTCCAGTTTTAAAAATCCGGACTTCATCAAACTCCTCTGGCTGAAGGCCACTGCACCCCCCCCCCCCAAAAAAAAATAAAAAATAAAAAAAATAAATAAATCAATGACAAATCTGAAGCAGCAGCTCTGATTGATTTTTCTCCACGTCCATCACTCTGTCAGATGACTGTGAACAGGCGGCCCTGAAGGAGCCGTCGACGAGAGGCGGATTCAAGTGACTTTTACAGTCTATTCAGCATAAGGAATAAAATCTACACATCTGTGACTGTTTAAGAATCTGCAGGGGAAAAAAAGACGTTTCCACATAAACCAATAATTTCGTACATGTAAAATAATGCACAGTGACGCTGTTAAAGTTATATTATAATTATTTTTTATTTTAGTCACGCTTGAAGCTATCGCAAATAAATACACTGATCCCCACACGGATCCAGTCCCTGCATGAAGTACAATATAAAACTCATTGGGCCTAAATCTCCTTTATAAATGTATAATTCTTTGTCTCTACTGGTATCCTAAGGCCGAGGCTGTTGTCAGTCTTTGTCCATACAAGGCGTACGGGGAGTAATATGGCCCGGTGGCCGCGGGCACCGGCACCGGGGCCCCGGGAGTGGGCAGGGGGCTCTTTGAATACGGGTGATAGCGGCTGCTGAGTCCGAGGGGGTGATGGGACCCCCTGAGGGCCAGTGTGCTGGGGCTGCCCGGGCTCCCGTTAGGAGGGATGTGCATGTGACAGGCCATGGCAGCGGCTGCTGCTGCGTTGGCGAGGGAAGATGACCCGGGATACCCGGATATCATCTTTTCCGTGCCGGCAAAGGCCGTGTGAGTCCGTAAGTGGCTCAGGAGCTCCTCGGAGGAGGAAAAGCGCTTGTCGCAAGGTCCGTTTGCCGACACCCAGTTGCACACGTGTGGCAGGGGGTCATTGGGCAGCATAAACCCGTAGGGATACAGCGGGTGTCCGCTAAAAGACGGCGCTGTGGAGTGCACACCGTGCAGAGGGTGCGTCGGGTACATGAGCGGGTATCCAGACTTTAGCGCTGTGGCGGCCGCAGCTGCAGCCGCAGAGTCATGCGCGCAGTTAGCGCTGGATGCGCCGGACAAATGGCTTGTGCAGTGGTAGCTCAGACAGTATGGGTCTCGACACAGACTAGCAGACATTAGAGACGGCGGGGACGCTCCAGCTAAAGGGCTGGTTCCTGCTTTACTGCATCCCAGTGAGCTGGCAGCAGCGAACTGTGCGCTTAAAAGCTGGCTGCTGGATTTGGTAGGGTCAAGGGTCATTCCATGAGGGAGGAACGGCTGCGGATAACCCGCATATGCACCAGCTAAACTTCCAGGATAGGAAATACCAGCAGGTGGCAAAGGGAAAACTGTATGCCCGGGCTTGTAGGGGGAAACGGGGGCCACCAGTCCAGAGCCGAGGACGGAAGAAGACGATGAGGTTACAGATGGTGAGTCCGATGTAACAGTCTTGGATCCAGATGTGCTCTCCTGGTGCTGGCCGCCATCAGAGTTAATCCCACTTATCCTATGGCTGCCATTATTCTCCGCCGTGCTGCTCTTATTGCTCTCAGACTCCTTCTTTTCCTCCTTGTCCCCCGCTTTGCCCTCAGACGGCAGAGGAGACACGGAGGTGCAGGAGCTGGGGCTGCCTGTCCTGGGGGTGAACGGCTGGCAGGTGGCGCTAGGCACTCGGAAACTGGTTTTATCTCCACTGAGGCTGCTGCTCGAGTCCTTCTTCTCCGACGATTTGGAGTAAGGTTTGAAGCTAGATTTGTCTTCGGCTCCGATGTCGCTCATCTTCAGCGGACCGGATTTGCCCTCCTTGTCACTAGATCCATTAGAGGTTACAGAGGACAGTTTGGAGGAGGACGGCGGGTCCGGTTTGCCGATCTGAGAGCACGTCTGCGCCAAGAGAGCCAGAGGACTTTTCTTGGCATCGAGCTGTGAAATAAAGAAACACAAAATTAATGAAACCTATAAAATACGCGTCATGTTTTGGAGTAAATTGTTATCAGCAGATTTTATTACGCACTGCGCATAAACTTATCTTGGCGTTAAACTCCAAACTACTCAGCGTAATCATAAGAGGAAGCGTACACACACACACACACACACACAGCTGCTTTAGACGAGATACACGATAAGACACGTCCAAAATGACATTACACAAGCGCAACATTAATTTGGTCGCCTGCCCTACCGCACTGGTTTTAATTTAATTAAAATCCAAATTTCCCGTTTTCCCCCAAATTGAAGGAAAAGACCTGTCATAATTTGTGAGAAAACTATGGAATCCTGATCTGAAATACTCCACCACTCGCCCCTTTTGTAATAATTCAGTACAAGGTCTAAATAAAAGCTTATTATTCCGGTTTGTCAATAAAAAAATCATCCGATCAGAGCTGGTTGAAGCGCGGCCGTCCACTTCATTTCAGGGTCAAACACTTTTTTTTTTTTAGCGCAGTAATAATCATTTCTTCCACAAACACGATTGTAGTGCTTACCTCGATGGGACTGACCGGGGTGGACGGTAAAGGCTGAAGGTACTCCGGGTGTAAAATGTGTCCTGCCCGAGCCGTGAGCATTTTCAAAACCTTTATGGGAAGACGACTGGCTTGACGAGAAGGGTCTGCGGGAGAGACGGAGTTATGGACTGATGGATGGCCGATCTTCGCTGCGCCCTTCTCTCCCGAGGAGCCGCTCTCCCACGCTGGATTCGTGCTATTTCTCAGGACAGAGACCGTGGGCGATGTGATCATGACCCAATTCTCGTGGAAATGGTTGAAAAAGACATGTGTATGGTGAAGAAAGCCAAAGCGACAGACGGTTAAAGCATGTGCCAAGTTAAAAGCAGTAATATACAATCCTCAAAACGGAGTGTGTGAGCAGGATCCGTGCACATTACAGCCGCGTTGCTTCATCCTCGGGGTCGCTCTGACAGTGTGGCTGCGGGTCCGAGAGCGCACTCCGTATACGTGGGTCGTGGCCAGGAAAGATCACTCCGCCTCCTCCTGAGCAGCATCTGAATTACTCCGCAGATCACTTCTGACGCCTCCCAATCTAAGAGAGACCCCGAAGTGACGGCGGGGTCGGGGGAAAGTGACGTTTCCCCACTCACACGGGTGTGTATTTCGTATTTCACCCACTCTGAGCGCTTTTAATTCGGAGTTTTATATGCGACTTTGCGTAATTGACGCATGCGCCCACCCCTGCGTCCAGTGCGCTTTACGACGAGGTGGACTCAGGTTGCGGATGAAGGAGACCAAACCTTATGTCATTTTAGCAGCAAAAACAGATTTTAATGTTTTTGTTTTTTTTAGCCTTTTACTTCAACACATAAGTCGGAAAATGCGCAAAAGAGGACAAAAATGGAAAAACAACGTATTAGAGGCGCATTTAAACTGTGCGTAAGTAATTTTCATGTCAAAACCGCAGCTCGGGCCGTTTTTGCGCCGTGACCCGATAACTTTGTCCTCCCAAACAAGAAAAAAAAAATCCCATCTGAAGGCTTTGCGGGACTTTCTGGTTAGGTATTCCTTCAAACCCGCTCCGATATCCATCGACATGTTTCACATTTTCTGCAACTCCCTCCTCTCAATCCCGCAGCCTGTCATCTGTCAGTTCCCTGTCCTGCACGCCAGTTATCTGTCAGCTCTGCAGACTTCCTTCTTTTTTTTTGCCTCCTTGCAGTCACATTCAGTTCAACTACTGTAAAGTGAATCCATGAGAAGAAGTCCCACAGCCCTCCATCATATTTTCGGCCTGCTAGGTCTGGCAAAACTCTGATTTGTTTAATTTAATTTGTTTAATAAGCCCCGAAGCGTTTTTTTCTTCTTCTTTTTTTTTTACAGAGCTCTAATTGTGCTTCAGGCGTGTGTTTAATAGCAGCATCTAATTATTAAGTGTTTTTTCTGTCTGGAATTAGAAATATTCCTCAGCATTTCCGCAACATTCAACACACCAAAAAAAAAAAAAAAAAATCCCTCTTTTCTTCCAACAGGGCTGAAAACCTCATCTTTGTGCCCGCCATTAATCATTAAAGCTTCCACATTTCTTCCCATCGAAATAGACCCACTTATCTTATTACTCAATAGCCTATAAATGTCTTGCTGATCAGGCGAAAGTTAAACATATGCAAGTGTTTTTTGATTGATAACAGGGGTGCTGTTTTCGGCAACGGCTGTCAGGCTCTGACACAGCGCTTTGAGTTATTAGGGCAGAGAAGGGCGACCATAAATTTCGACCGTCAGGCAAAAACTCCTTTATTGTGGACGTGATGGATGGCTCGCCGCAGCAGACACCAAATTCCCGGCTTTATCCTTAAATGGCTGCACATTTTTTCGTCGCCGTAATTCATTACTTTTAAACAGAAAAGCTTGAAATCTCCTGCTAGTATTTCACACAAGGACACGTTTATGAATCACCCGGAGTGTGGGCAAATACAGCCGTTTACAAGCACAGGTAGAAGGTGATTAGAAAGAAAACACTCCCCCGTGAAAGTTACTTATTTAGTGAAGCAGGATGTAGGGCAAATATATTGTTATTAAATAATTATTTCATGTTCCCTCCCCCCTGCAAAACTCACACATGTTACACTGTAAATTCATGGAATAGATGAGAAAACTCTTTTTTTTTTTTTTGTAAATATAAATGAGTTTCGCTCCAGAAAAAATAAAACATGATGAACCTACTGTTTTAAGAGTTATGGTCTTGTGTGGTATCAGTCGGTTTTGCATCAGATTTTGGACCGGATATAGTTATTTGTGACCTAATAAAGAAGTGTTAAAGTGATATTTGGCATCTTTTCTTTTCTAGACACTTTGCAGGCAGCGGTAGAAGATGTAACAGCCACGTAGCACGAAGGTAAGCCTCCAGTCCAATTAGTCTTCTTCCTGTTTTGTGTTTTTATTTGTCTGCAAAGTTCTATAAACGTGTGAAACAGATGAGACGACTCAATTTTAGTAAATAAAAGGCAGTTTATTGCATCCCTTTTGCAACATGTAAAGTTTAATCTTCCAGAAATCTCAGTGAAATCAAACACAAACAAGCCATATTAATACATGTTTAGCAATGACCCTTCAGAACCTTTACTTTTAATTTTAAGAGTTTTGTTGTTGTGTAGTAATGTATTTTTGCGTCAGTTTTGCATCCAGTTTTGGACTCTTTCTGATCATTGGACCTAATAATTACATGTTTAAGTGGTATTCGGCATCTGCTTTTCTTCTCCAGACACTTTGCAGACAGCAGTGGCAGATTTAACAGCTGTTTTGCACGAAGGTAAGCCTTTGTTCTACTGTCTTGTCCCTTTTTCTGTTTGTTTCCTTTGCAAAGTTGTACAGAGCTCATCCATTTATGAAAAAAATGAGAAAATAAAAGTTTTGCTGATACCATACAAAGTTTCATCCTCCAGAAATCATATTAAGACAAAAGATGAATTAATATTGATGCATCTTTTAGCAATGACCCTTATTTTTTTATTTTAAGAGTAGCGCTGTTGTGTAGTACTGTCAATCCCCATCCCAAAGAAAACGTATGATGATCATATTTTTGGCATTGCATTGTTCTTTCTAGGTTTATTTTTAATGCCGATGTATTTATATTATCCTCTCTGTCTCAGTCACTTCATCTCCTCAGTGTAACTTAGAGTCTTGACTTTGTGCACATTAATGACTCATCTGTGCAGAAACAATGCCTCATCTGTGTGTTCACATCTATCATTGGAGTTGGTTAAAAATTAAAAATAATAGCACTTAAAGATACAATGACAGGAGCAACCATAGTGACTGCCGTTGTATAATGTATCGTTGTTTAATGTGTATTGTATAATTCAGCTCTGCACAGGTTTGATCACACAGACGTAACCAACACATGCAGCACGTTACCTTAAAAAAGCAGTTTTTTGCATCATCTCTTTATCACCATTTGAACTAATAATTAAGTGTGAAAGTGATAATTGTAATGTGCTTTTCTTTTTCAGACACTGGAAGAATAACAGCCATGCAGCATGAAGATAAGCCTCGGTTCTGACTATTCTCTGGTCTATACAGGTACATTGAAAACATCACACAAGCCGTATAATTGAAACCATCAAAATGTCAAAAAATCAAGTGCAAACGCCTTCATATAGAGTTTTTTTTTTTTTTTTTTTTTTTTTTAAAAAAGGGATATGGTCGATAAATGCTGCATTGTAATGTTGGGCAAATGGAATAAGAAATTCTTTCGACATGACATGAAAATTCACCTTGGCAGCCGGCGCAGGGCGCGCCACGTCAGCGGCAAGACAGGCCGACTGGATGTGACAGGTAAAAAGGGGAGATGATGGTTAGAAGGTGCTATTGTTTCACGCCGCTTTCTTGACCTGTCAGGTCGTGACGCAGAGGCCTGGATCGAGGACCTCCTTGTCACATGAAAACAGTTTTAAAAGGCCGTTATCCAGACTACGGTGATTGCTCCTGTTTAATTGATTTGCTTTGCACTGAGGCCTGTCACATTAATAATGGTTAAGTACAGCCCCAGTGTGTCACCCAGAGTGGTGCGTCTATCGGGAAATTAACAACCTTAACTAACTGCTGTCTGTGAAGCAAGAACTGTGGGATCTTATGAGCTGCTGAGAGGCTGAAACTATGATTTTCATACATTACTAATGTCTTTTGATGAGCAGCAGCTGCACATTTCAGCTTTCTGTATATTTTCACAGGCTGCTGCAGTGTGACCTCTTCATTTGAGCGGCTACATTATATACGGTTATATTATATCCTCATCTCATTATGAACCACCATCCAGAGTAAAACAGAGCTTTGCTGACAAGTAAATGGTGTTGAGTGAATAAGACTCACTTCACAAGAGCCTCAGACAGGTTGCAGCTGACATTAAGTCTCTCTGATATTTCCATGACTGACTGACAGTTTGAAATTGCTCCCATCACCTTGATAGCATGGTAATGCACCTTGCATGTGGACTGTCTTAAAGTGCAGGAAATTAGACTCCAAGTTGAGAGTCGCCTTTCAACCAAATATGACAAGAAAATAGACTGCTTTTCTTCTGCGCCTTGAGAGGGGGAATAAGGCCCCACAGACGCTGGCAGAGAATAAGAGGTTATAGGAGAAAGTGTCAGGAAGTATTACGGATATTATGTGTTTAAGACAGGACATTTCAGATACTTATACCCATTCCCCTTGACTGCACCCGAGATATTTTCCTCCCCCCATCGGTGTCAAGTACTGTAGCATTGACATCATTTGCAAAAGCTCAACTCGGAGCTGACGCGAAGAACTTACAGTATCTCGCCGGAAGTCAGAAGACGAAGGCAGCGCAGCATGACGGAGGGGGTTAGAAAAGTTGAGGTGCCGCCAAGATCGCAGCGGTGAAGGGTCTTTTTCACTTTGTCTCCTCAATTAGTTAAAGCTGGTCAGGAGCAGGAGGTAAAGCCTATGGAGATTAAGCGCTGTCGTCCACTTGCCGTCAGGTAGGTGAGGTTCCTGGCAGGTTGTAGTCATGCTTTAGAGCGGAGTTAGCTTCACCTACTCTGTTCTCTTAGCACTGGAACCGATGGCTCAATTCAACCCGACAGCTGCCATATTACAGGCTTCACAACTTTGTCGAAACTTCAAGAAGCTCCTTTAAAACCTACTGTACTGTTTCGACTTGTCTTCCAGCTTTAGGAGAAGGAGGGGGCCACAGAGTTTCCATATTTGATGGATTTCATGTCAACGTGGTGCATAAAATCACTTTTTAAACATTTTTTTGCACTTGTAAAGCTGCAGCTAATGAGCATTTTCAGTATTAGTTAGAGATCAATCAATTATTTCAGTTCCTCCAAACCCAAAAAGATGCAAATCCTGGCATGTGAGAAGTTAGAACCAGAACATGTTTAGGAGTTTTCTTCTTCTTTTTTTACTTTGATTTTTGGATTTTCCAAGTACGTACAGTAAGGGAAGACATATATATTCCCTTTGTAAAGGAAAATGACATTGTAAATGTGGCAGATGTCACATTGCAACACCATAACAGCTTATGAAGACAGAAAAAAACTCAAATTAAACTAAACAACATGATCTCTGCTTCTTAATTAACTGAATTAATCAGTTGTTTACATGATATGAACATCTGAGATTAATTTTCTGTGACTCGATGATTCGAATTGATTGAGTAGATGCTTCTGCAGCTAAAAAATGTTTTAATTACTGATTAATAATCCATTATTTTTGCTTGTTTGTCACTGCAGATCTTTCAGATACTTAATTCCCCACACTATAAAATTCGGTACATGTTTTTTTTGTTGTAGATGAAGACTGAGCATCTACCTCCACGATAACTGGTACAATATCTTTTTAAATGTAAAAAAGATGTTAAAAGAGTAAACACGCAGTACGAGATGCAGCACGAGACGCCGATCCTTCACATCTACTCATCGAGATTTAATTTATGGAGCCTAAGCTGAGGGGTGAAAATGTACAGGTAGTGTGTTATGACACTGGAAGCACTGTGCAGGTTGGGATGAATGTCTGCGATGGGCAGATTATTCAGACTAAAGTAGGCCTAAAGAATGATCTTGTCACATTTCACAGGCAGGATTAGGGCTGCGCAGGAGGAGCGCTTCAGTCAGGAATTAGCGTCATGTGGTCGGGCGGAGACAAGCATGCAAGGTATTCACCCAGACAGGCTTGGACACTTACTGCTCCATTTGTCTACTTAGTGATCAAATACTGAGGCTGATGGTTATTTCTCTGTCGTTTGTAGTTTATGTGAAATGTTTTTGTGTGTTTGATGAATGAATTCTGTGAATTCTACACATCAGAAAACTCCAAAGAAGGTTGATTTGCTTATTACACACAGTTATTATAAAACGTATTTATCCAGGTAGACTCATAAGAGATCTGAAAACCTCAAGAACGGAGTATCACACACAACCAGCTTGCAAAAACACTAATATAGACATTCACACAGTGAGCAGGAACAATAAAAAACAACAATTTAAACAGCCTATTTTCACCCCGTTCAGTTTTGTTTGACATCTAGTTTAGCGATGGTTTCCATATTTTGATGTTTGATTGGAGTGGAGTAGTAGTAGAAGTCTGTAGGAGAAGAATCTGTATCGGACATCTGGCTCTGATAGTAGGTGGCTAATATCTGACTTTTTTGTCTTTACTTGTCTGCTGTAGCATAAATAAATTTAAAAAACCTCTGAATTATGATTCAACATCCCTCATTGAAAGCATGAATGGTTTTAGCAGGCGTCTGTACCCTCTTAAAAGGAATGGTTGGTAAGACTTTAGAAAATAGTCACAGAGCTCAAAGTGACACCATCACAATGCTGCTTTGTCCAACCAACGGCCCAGACCTCGAGATTATGAAGTGTTACCATCTGGATGTTTGCACAAGCTACTGCTACAGGTTACTTTATTTCACTCACCTCCATCTTCTCAGCTTCAGCTTCAGCCACAGCTTTATGCCGTATTTCGTTTTTCGGTGCAGAACATAGCGCCTACTACCAGCTGACGACAGCGGTTCGCCTCCATGTTTGTTTTCCTCTGGAATCACATTTGATCTCGCAAGTTTCTCTGAGATTCCAAGTCCCAGAGTCTCCGCTTTGTGTGTGGCCCCGTGTCTCGACTGATTAATCTGGTGTGTGCGTTCTCACAGTTAAGATATTAAAAATCATCTCAGAGATGTTCAGCGAAATGTCAGGCGACCCCGTCTGTGCTGCGCTGGAGTGTAAAATCATGTGTTAACTGACCAAGGTAGACTGCACGTACACTCTAAATATATACAGTACAGTCATTCTGTGTGAAGCACGTTACAACATATGATCCCATGTTGTAAAGCTGAAAGCAGCACCTATTTGTGACTCTGCATATTAAATGGGGAAGGAGTGTGAATGTCTTGAGGCTCTGAGAATGAGCTATTACCACAATGATTGAAGACAGAGTGAGCTAAAAGACAAAGTAGAAGAGCCCTGACAAATGAAATCAAACTTCATAAGACCTGCCACTGGTGTCAGTTGTTATCCATATCTCAAGCGCATTATGGTACTGCGACGCAGCGCTCTGCCTCCTCGTCTGTCGGCTCAAATTCATCACATCCTCGACTGTTTCTTTTAAGTCACAAGTGTCAGCGTGAAGAGGACTGTTAATTGACAACTGAGTGGCACAGACGTGGACCGCTGCCTTTATTTTGGTGCCAAGAAGGGTTGTGTTGTTTTGATGATCTATTATTGGCAGGAGCCAGTAGCAGATAGCAGTCGTCGGTCTGGAAATGGGAAGTGACATCAGACAGAGAGGAGCTTGTCATTGTCTTCAGGCGAGTTCAATCTGCCTGTAACATAGGAGCAGCCTGTTGAAATGTCACTCAGGAGACGTTTTATCTTTTAAGAGGAGAAATTTGGCTTCGTCTGGTAAAAATTTAGCCGGGACTATTTCAGCGTCGCCGTCCAGATTTTGAAAAGCTGAAACAAGCTGGCTTAGTTTCAAAGGTCTGGTACATTAGATCCATTGTAAATTAAATGACAGTCAATGAGAAACTTTTTTTCGGTTTATTTATTTATTTGAGAGGGGACAATGTGCATTAATTGACATTGAAATGAATTGTAAATGCGCCCAAGTTAGTCAAAAGGCTCCTTCCACCAACAGCAAATAGAAACTGTAAAAATGCTACAATCGGGTCTATGTGGATATGAATTAACCAGGTTTCATTATGTTCTATGTAATGCTGGGTTCAGACTACACAATGTCAGTCCAATTATAGCCTCATCACGCAGACGTAGGGCATTAGGTCAGGTTGGGAATGACAAACGTATCTTTAAAAAGTCAACTTAGAGCTCACAAAAACAGGCCTGTTTTCAGCTTTGTTACAATGCATTTTCCAGCTAATCGAAGAGGGGTTTTAAAAAATGGATTTAGCTTAAGAAGGAGGAGAATTTAAAAGTCAACCCATAAAGGAACACTTTATCCTTCAGTTTATCACAAACGATGAAAAAAAATCACTTTACAGGAAGGGGATGAAAAACTGAAAAGTAACTAAAGCTGTCGGACAAATGCACGATATTTGCCTCTGAGATGTAGTGGAGTAGAAGTATAAAGCTGCATGAAATGGAAATACTCAAGTAAAATACAACAGTGTTGAATGTGCTGCACTTGAGTAAATGTACTTAGTTATATTATACCACTGCTCTCAGCGCAGCAAGAATTTATGACTCTGTAATGGCCTCATTTGACAGAGTGACCATCACAGCAGACAAAAATATCCAGGAGTCTGAATCCGGCGTAAGAGTCAGATCCCAGAGTGTGTTTAAACATCAGGAAAGCTCTAAATGCACCTTAATATAAGCAGTTAAAATGACAGCTAAAGACCCAGTTCGTCGTAAATTTTAAACAGCAAATTGTTGCCAGTTGTGACTGATGTCAGCACCAGAAACTAAAAGTATAACACCCGCCCAATAAACACGTTACAAAATGAAACCGAAAAATAAAATCCTAATGACATTTAATGACGTTTAAGTACTACAACTGCACTTAATACCCTGTAATAAAACATAGTGTAATGAAGCTGATTCCAAGTATTAAGTGTTAATGGATTTGACAAACTTTGATTTTTCCACAGCACGTCACTCAGCAACAGTGTAATACTTGTCTGCACTTAATGACTTAATAAACGGCCGCAGATGAAAAAGACAACAACCGTCTGGAAAACCAGCGGCCATGAATGCATTCTGGAGACTTCCTTATTTTTCAACAGTGAGCACTTCAACCGCTGGCTTCATGTCAACGTCTTGCTCTAATGGACAGCCACAAAGCTGACGGGCCATAAATCAGAAGGACTATAGAAAGCCATTAGTGCAGGGATACACAATAAAAAGCAGTAATGGTCTCATAAAGCCCGCAACACCACAGCAGACATTCTGATTCTGTCTATTAAAGGCTGCACGGGGCCTCGGATGAGTGAAAATAAGGAAGCCATTCTTCTTTTGTGCATTGTTGCCTGGGGTCTCATGCTTGTGATCAATGTACAGTAAGACGCACAGTGCTGAGAGCTATTTGTTTACAGTGAATACCAGAGGAGAACATATTATGAAGCGTTTCTACTGAGCTGCGTGTTACAGACGCCTCATTGATCCACAGTGAGCTGGATATGAAAGCCAGATGCGCTCAGGAACAACAGTTTACATAAGACATAATGTTTAGGGCGATCTGTTCTTTAAAGGGGCGGTTCACCCAAATGAATCGGAAGCATACAATATTTTGTGCTTTTCAGGAAAAGAAAAAAAAAAAACACACCAAAACACAGCTTCCCGTTTAGGAGCTGACAGTAGTTGCATTTACATAGACCATAATATGCCACTAATAGTCAAAATAACAGCCCAGTAAGAATAAAAATGTGTCATATAACCACCTCAACTGGAAGACACTGATCTCATTTTTGTATCTCACATAAGAAATGTCAGCAGACAATCATTAATCACCTCTGCAACATTGCTAAAGTCAGACAGTTTCTGTCTCAGGCTGATGCAGAGACACTTTTTCATGCTTTTATTAGCTCTAGACTTGACTGCTGTAATCCCTTCCTGTTTGGTCTACCTAAAAAGATATTGGCCGTTTACAACGGGTTCAGAACGCAGCGCCAGACTACTAACAAGGACCAAACAGAGAGCACACATGATGCCTATTTTAAAGTCACTGCACTGGTTTTAGAATTGATTTTAAGATTCTTTTACCAGTTAATAAATCATTGACTGGTCTAGCACCAGCCTGTCTTTCAGACATGCTTTCCAGATATGTACCCAACAGATACCTCAGATCCTCTGCACCTGGCCTCCTAGTTGTCCCAAGGATTTGAACAAAAACGAACAGGGAGTCTGTTTTTAGCCATTGTAGCCCCAGTCTCTGGAATAGTCTGTTTGAGGATCTGAGCAAAAAATCCACCTCGGTGGAGATTTTAAAAAGAAACCTCAGGTTTTGGGCAGGTTTGAAACGTTTTGTAAACATCCAAGATGGCTGCCACTGATTTTGACCGGCCCTTTAATTGTGTTATTGTGCCAGTATTTCACGAACCAGACGGTACATTTTCCTCTAATAGAAGAACAAACAACTGCACTTAAACCCTTTCGTTGATAAGAAAGCTGTTTTGTTTCATTTAAGTTTCATTGCTCTGATTGGTTGTTCATCCAACTCCATCCAGACCAATGATGTTCAAGAATAATTCTGATTTGAGAACTGGTCTGGCGATGTCAGGATAGTAAAATCAGAATATCAGTGCCTTGTATCTACATAATCCCATCATTTCTCTCTAAACGACCTTTCAACCATCAATTTGTTCGACAGTCTTTAAATCTTAGTAGTTTTGTTTTTCTACCTCCATGTTTGTGTCCCTCCTGGAAACTCATCATATCACCTAATGTTATCTCCATGTGGGACAAACAGAAGGGATAGATTAATTCCAACCAGAGAGAAACAATTATATTAAGTGTCTTCATGGTTAGTAGGCACTAGTATGTTCCTGTTGAACAGATTATCAGAGGTTTACCCCACCCCTCTTAACCCAATTGAAAATTCCTTCTGATCGAAACGGTCTCTTCTGATTAAGGTGAACAGTCAGTTGTGGTGGTGTCTGTCAGGCTGTAAGCTGCTGTTTTGTAGTCTGACTCAGTCATTGGTGTTATTATCAGGCAAATAAATGATGGAATATAACACCCATATAGTTAAATAAAATAGTTGATAAAAGATTCAAAGACAGAAGGCAAATGTGTACGTACTTCATTAGAATAAAACTAAATAGAGGAGATGTAAGTTTAAATTTGACTTTGTAAATATACTGTAGATCAGTTTGAATCTGATTCGAACTAAAAACTAACATTAAAAAAAAGCTGAGCTGAACATTAGGTAGAAGTTTACCTGGTGTGTGTTACCCGTCAAGACGAGAACATGCAGACAAACAGGAAGGAATGTTTAATTTAAAGGGGATCGTAAATGGATCACTGTACGAGAGAGCCACCTCAGACCTTTATCTCTGTTGGCTCTTCTATGACCTTTCATACTGCATTTTTTTATGTACAGCTGAACTAACTTTAAAGCCTGCTTATTCGCAGGACAGTACTCTTACCTCGCATAATCTGTCCTGAATCTTCCATAAACCTCACTTTATTAGCTCATACATGAGGATCATCCATGTGGAATTACAGCAAAAAAAAATAAAAAAATTTAAGCGTGACTATTTAACATCCTTCAGATGTCCTGACAGGAAATCACACGGTGCAAAACACGCTCTGTATTTGTACATAATTAGCGAAATGCAGCCTGAAAACCGCAGATAAATTGTCAATATTTAGCTGTCTAATTGTTAGCGCTGTATCAAAGCCACAGGCAGGGGTTAGGCAGGTGATCCCTGACGGGGGTGGAGCTGGTCCTGCTTCACACAAAATCAATTCTGGCCTTTGGTGTTGGCAAGCCAGCGGGGTTGGGGAGGGGTGAGGAGGGGGAGAACACATGTCTGACACCTCCTGACTTTTTCATGAGGTTCTGTTTGAAGTTTTAAACCCCCACAGAGGATTCTTGGGGCGATGAATATAAAAGGGGGAGCAGCTAAAGCTCATCAATGAAGGTTGATAAGTCAAATATTTAGATTTTTATTAACCTCATCGAGCCAATGAGTCATTCTTTAGTTTTTAACACCTTTAATTACATAATTTACTAAATGATCGTGAATAAATTTCAAGCTTTTCTTCCTGTGATGGGCATCTTTTCTTTTTAAGCTCCTCTTAAGTCGTCCTTGTCTCGTGCGGTTCTGTTCTCTCTCCGTTCACGCGCTGTGGTGGGCACAAAGAAGAGGAGCATGACCTCAAAGCATCTTTTGTTGCCGATGCAGTGGAGGGCGGTGGCTGCGATTCATGTGACGGGGTGCGGAGGTGTGGTAGGTACTGAGGAGGGTGGGCAGCCAATGACAGGCTTGACTTCTGCAGTCCTGGTGGTCCTGTCCGTCAGCCGGGCTGGATATAACTATTCAATATGCTTGATGGTAACATGTTAATCTCAGAGTCTGGGCTCGTTTGAAGTGTTTTTGTATGATACGGAATCCTAGAAGTTTTAGCCTTTCTTAAAAAAACTACTATGGATAATCATTCCTGGGAAAACTGACATGTTTTCTACTTATTTACATCTATTTGTATATGTTGAATGAATCTCAGAAATGTCAGTTAGGTTAAAAAAAAAAACAGGATTGTACTCTGAGATTGAAAAGCACAATATAAGGAGACATAAGATTTAATAAAAATGAAAAACCATGACATCGAAAATCACGATTTATCGGTGAGACGAATGTTGTCAACACATTTCCATTAAAAAAAAAAAACTTTAACCATGAGACAAAGATCAAGGCTGTGTCCGAAATTCCATACGAACATGCTAATTAGTCGCTAAAACAGTATGCAAGATTTTTTTAGTATGTCCGAAACTGTAGCATGAAACCAATAAAATGTGAATTGTGTACTATTTCCGAGTAAATATTACAGCATGCAGGCTTTGGACACTTGAAGCATAAATGTCTCACAATGCAACGCAGTTGTGACAACAACAGACAATGACAGAAGGCCAATAATACAGTCCAAGAGGCGAACAGAGCCCAGTAGCCGGTGATGTGCCAACGTGTGTGATAATACGGACTGTACCGACGTGTGCGTGTGATACTAAGGACTGCACCGATGATGTGCCAAACAGTGACCGTATTACACAGACGCCACTTGGATGTAGAACTCGGCAGGCAGGCGTAACTCGGCATGACACTGGCACAGTCTGTAGTATTAGCTACACGGATACCGGTCGAGCTGAGATTGGCTGGTTACCAAGGCTACGTGCCCCCAACTGGCAAGGAGGCTTCCAGGAAGTGACGTGTTCACACCCTGAACAGTGCGTCCGGAAAGATACGTTCTACTGTTTATTTACACAGAAGTATTTCAGTATAGATGTAGTACGTATGTAGTACGTAGTATGGGATTTCGGACGGACCCCAAGTGATGTTTTGGTACAAATCCAGATCCTCAGCTGCATTCTTGTAAATTAGGTGGTTCTGGAAGGAACCGACTTAAGTTTCTAAATCTTCTTGTGAGTGGGGTTGGTTCTCTAGATGAGCTGGTGAACTACCTGCACAATCGAATGACTTTAAAATAAGAATTTACAGTCTGGGACAGTACGTTTCAAAATATATCTAAATAGAAATAAGCTATATGTACAATTGACTATCTGCGTATATACAATAGGATGATAATATTGATGAAAAGACGTGTGCTGCGGTGGCCGCCATATTGGATGGTACAAGGTTTCTGTTCTAACAGTTTGTTCTATAAATAAATCTAAATCTTTCCTATTATTTAAATAACAGTTTTGCAGCCGTAGCTGCTTGAAGGCTCCTGGTGGTTACTTTTATATTTTCAGAGTACAATACAATATTAACATGTAGTGTATTATTGTTAAATATGTCTCTACCCTCACAGTAGCTGACATACATTACATTGAACAGTGCTCCAAATCCAAACAAGTGTCATTTGCTGACTTCCTCTAACAGATGCTGGTGCTCGTCTCATGGAAGTGCAATGTCCTGGATCTGGTGGCACTGCCATATAACTGCTGTATAAATAGATTCCTGTGACAGAGCCATTCATCTCCAGCCATGAACACATCAACATTAAAAGACAGCTCACAGAGACCTCTGTGCTTGTTAGGGCAAGATCAGCAGTCCAGATGCCCAAGATGTAAACTCATGAAGGGAAGATTAATTTATCTGTCATCCCCGCCGGTGACAGTAGTTATAAATCTGATTTAGCTGTTGAGCAGGGGCCATGAAGAGGGGCAGTTCGACATTAAGATTTCAAAGGAGTGATATCAAGAGGACTAACTCGTGACTCACGGCCTGCCACAAATGGGTCAAAAGTTCTTGTGGGAGGTGCAGACTGTGTGGTGTTTTGCTCGTCATCTCTACTTTTTTGTGTGCTGTTTTCAAAATGGCGGCGATCATGTGAGCTGCCCCCGACAAAAAGCGGGCGCAGGGTGTCAAAGGAGCTATTTAGTGGTAGATGGATGGGAACAGGCGATGCGAAGTGGTCACATCCTGTGACCATCTGCACGGGAGTCATGCTAGTTATTCAGATTGGACGCAGATGCTCCGGCATAACATGATCCTCTATGCAGATATTTAGACGCGTGACAAAATGTTTAGAGCCACATTTCATGTCCATGTTTACCACAGGTTCATCTAACAGCTTCTGATCAGCAATGTAAAGTGCATTATATTTCCAGGGTGTCTTCTTTCTGGTGTAGGCAGTAATGTACAGACATGTGACAAATTAACAAGTGGTACGGTGTTGGTCCACCATGTGCCTCCAGAACCAGTTATTATACGCTAGAAATGTTTATTATTTTTATTTAGTCTTTCAGTTTGGTCCTTGGTTTCAGTTGACTTAGTTTTACAAAAGTACTTCTATTTTATTTTGAAGAATTTACTAGTTTTCGTTTATTTATTTATTTAGTTTTAGTGTTTGAGTTTTTCAGGTATTATAAAGAAAGCCTTGATTAAACCCCCAGCAGAGCTTGGTTCTTCACCTGGAGTTAAATCAAAAGTGAAACTTTAAACAGTCTGCAGTGAATCTTCTGAACAAAACAGTTTCAAATGTGAAGCTCCAGACAGTTTTCAGAAGCTGCCTAAACTAAATAAAAACTATAATGCACAGTCCAACATATATATAAGTCATATTTGATTTCTAAAACATTCTTTCATCCTACAGATTTCAGCTTTTCTAAATCAAAGCTTTCCTGAAGAATTAAAACTAAATAAAAACTAAACTAAAACTCAACAATTCCTCAAAATAAAACTACATGTGCACTTATAAATGAACAAAAATGAAACTGAAATGAAAAGCCAAACTGGAAATTTTCATTAGTTTTTATTTTTATTTCTTCTTTCAAACTAAAATAACTGCTGGGGGCTTTATCATCACTGCAATCTGTTTTTTTTCCTTTAATTTGTCTCCTGGCTGCATGTTACTAATGTAGTTGTGGGATTATTGCGACACTTTGATTATTATGTGAGTCCAGGTCCATAATTGAATTAATAAACGTCATAGATTTTTAAAAAAAAATTCTGTATAGAGAGAAAAATATATTTAAGAAGTAATTCTTTGCCGTGTTGTGTACTCTCCTGAGTGAATCGTTCTTTCACACTTTGACTGGTGTTTAGTTTGGAAACAGATATTAAATTTAATTCTATGTGCTAAGAATAATGTCTTAAAAAGTCTTGAATTTACTTTGGTGAGCCCTGCCTGAAGCCTGGTTTCTCTTTTTGTCAAATTAACTTCATCCTCCTCAGGGTTTCGGTCGTTCACCTCCTTTCTTTGAGATTAAACCTCTCAGTGGGTTAAAGAAACTCTGAGGCGTTTGCTGACAGCCAAATTATTAGTGCATAACACACTGCTTTAAGGTGCTTAAGGTGGGGATAAAATGTCATACCACATTAAACAGCTAAATGACCTGATCACAGCGATGTGTAGGTGTAGCGTGGGTGGGAGGGGTGACACTCGGTGATGAATCTCTTCCTTTGAAGTGCTGTGTCTGTGTTGTTTTCACTCAGATGAAACCACACTCTTTGTAACGCAAACAAGACGCTATTGTGACGGGAACAAAGACCGAATGCAGGTTTCTGATGGGTCTATTGTTACTGTGGACGTAGATTTCAACTTAAAAGGACTACTGACTTTATAAGTGTACCATTGTTGTGTAACATAAACTCTGCAGTCTTAGTGTTACAGTCGTGCATCAGCTTGAGTTTAGGTTCTTGTACAGTATTTCTATGACTGTTGTTGTTTGATGACGTTAAGACTGATGTATTATATAATTTACTTCATCCTAATACAGAAAAGAAATGGGGGCAATATCCAGCTTTATAGCACAAAATAAAAACATCAGACTATCGATACAGATTCTTGTTAGGAGATCAGGTCAGTGTTCGTTTAGGGCTTTTTGTGGGATTTGTGCACCTAAAAAGAAAGACATGATGTATTTCTACTTTTATATAATAGATCTCTGGTGAATTAGGGTGAAAGTGTGGGAATTTTTGAGAGGCAGATTAGAAAAACAGACCAAATTAATGTAGAAAAAGCTAAAGTATACACATGAGCATGACTTAAAACATCGTGTATTGCAACTTGGGACGGACCAATCCAATATTGACATTGGATATGAGCCCAATAATTAAATTTTATGTTTATATCTACATGGCGGTACTAGGTTGTGCAGACACTAGGACTGTGGCCAAATTGTTGTGTTGTGTAAGTGTGTATATATATATTTATTTATTTTATTTTACAAAGTTAGCAAAGCTATGTTTAAGTCAAGCCTGAAAAAAACAAATACAAACAAGGGCTTTTCATGTTTTTAGTGGTCACCATAGGGGTGGATTGGGGAGTATTCAGTTAGTTGCAGTGTACAAGTTCACCACCAGATGTCATTAAATACCACACATTGGACCTTTAACTAGTATCGGACCGTTACTCGTTGTTATCTGCCTTATCCAAAGGTCAGGCACCAGGACAAAAAAGTCTAAAGACATATCACTAAATACAACTATAAAGCACCTTGTTGTTAATATCCTGGTCGTAAAGCAGGGTTTTAGTATGAACTTGTAGTCGTTGGGCCAAAAATGACCCCAATGGAATCATCAGGGTGACTTTCTGTAGCCTGAATTAATGTCTCAGCCCTCCTACTCAGAGAACGGTATTATGGGTAACCACGGGTCGTAAGGGCCAGCAGAGGCGCTGACGTGTTCACCTTCCAAATCTATGTAATCAGATTACAGGCTGGTAAAATGGGCAGAAGTCCCGCCCTCTTGTCTAGACTTCACAGACTGTGGTTTCAAAATGTATCACAGAAGAAACATGGCAGCTTCTGTAATGGCAGTATTTCAGCTGCAGATTTGTCTGGCAGGAACTAAAGGTGTTGTGCTTTTCTACGTACAGTGTAGCACTAATGATACTTATTTAACCAAGATTTATGAATAAAATCTGTGGAGTTTCCCTTCTAGTAAAAACCCATCCACCTTTGGCTTGCAGCTTAAAATCCAAACAAATTTTTCATCCTCAGCTGCCCAAACGTACTTAATTTCAGTGGTCTCCTCCTCAGTAACTTCCCATACACTACAGTACTGAGTAAGTCATAACATACTGCTGACTTAAGTGAACCTAATTACATTAATGATGGCATCAATTGAGGTTTGGCCACTGCGGTGCATTTTTCCCAGCTCTGTGGCACGGAGGACAGTGAGAATTTCGACATGTCAAAGCGTCCGAGGCCAGAGGCAGGATTAATGGCCGTCTGCCTGAATCCAAGGTCCTTCAGCAGTAATTGCAAGCAGAATCTGACTCTATGATCTCAGCAGCGGTATGCAACATGCCAAAACAGCCTGCCTTTGACAGATTGCCTTCTGCAGTAATAACTTAAGCACGTTCCCTCTCTCAAATCGCATGCCTCCCACTTCACAAAACGGCAGCAATGACTTCTCTCCACCTCCCCTGAAGATACGTCTTAAGCTCCATTCAGACTGGATTTATTTCTTTAGAGGGGGTAGTGCGATTTTAATATTACCTGCCCTGGTCAGTGATTTTAATCCAGTCTGGAGCACATATGGGTGTAATTGCTGACCCCCCTCCCAGTAATAATTACAACCGGAGTTACCGGTAAATTAACGTTTTTTTCAGCAAAGTGGCTGATCCTCCTATCATTAAATCCAGACCAGAATGACCTAGTATCTTAAAGAGGATCTCTGAGTTATTTCCGTTACTTTGCAGTGTGAATTTGAAAAATGCCTGGTATTGTTTCATTCTAAATTTCAGTGTTTAAGGAGGAAATCTCATTAGCGTCAGTAAGTGCAGCACTCATGAACAACTTTTATGCATTTCTGTTAATGTTATTATCGTAACATAACTTCAAGTTGTGTTAAGTAGGTTCATCTTTTTATGTTGACAAACTACTTTTAGTGTAGAAGAATGAAAATAAGCGGAAAAATAAAACTAAAGATTTGTAAAGTAATGTTCCTTGTAATTTTCTTGTTAAAATTTGAAATTGGTATCAAAAAAAGTATAGTTTAGGAATCAGCACTGAAACCAAAGTAACCGTAATTGAAGGTTTTTTTTTTATGACCCCAAGCCCTACCATAAAATTGGAGGAAGTTGCCATTCTAATAAAAATAAGAATAAAACATTTTAATTGTAATAATTTGTATTTGTTGGCACCTCTCAACACTCAAGGACGTCTTACAATATAAGCATTACATCAAGCATAATAACACAAGTAATTAAACAGCAAAAGTTCAGATCAAAGTGGATGTGACATGAGTGGATTACAGTTTAAATATAATAGGTATGGTAATCTAGCTACATGTGTTTTGAGCTGTGATTTGAACTGTACAATAGAGTCCATCTGATGGATGTGTAGCGGTAGTGGTTCCAGTGTCATGGAGTGCTCTGGCATCTGCAGCGCTGAGTCTAAAAGCAGCTGAATAACAATGTAGGGCACAGAAAGGTCTGAAAAGTATAGGCCAGGCAGATTATGGCTCTGAAGGCAAGTTGTAGAAGCTTGTAATGTATCCGTTGCTGAACGCCAGTGGAGCTCAATGAGGAGGGGTGTGATGTGGTCGGTGGACTTGGTGTGGGTGAAGATCCACACCAGAGCTACCAGACAAGTTTATCTGAAAAAACAGTGAGTATAGTGTTTCAGAGTGACCAGAGCATGAATAAGCACTTGAGTGAGAAACAACAAAGTCTAGGAATATTATGGAGATGAAAATAGGCAGTACAAAATATATTATCGACTTGGGGGAAATTATAGTAAAGTATACCGTCTAGAATGACACCTAGACTTTTGATTTGGTGTCATCATTGGAAATAGTGAAGGAGGGGGGTTTGTAAGGTCTGGCCTTTAAGCTGATGAGGAGAACGTCACTTTGATTCCCACTGAGTTTGAGAAAGTTGTTTGACATTCACATGTTGATGGCCTGAAGACACCAAGTTAGGGGAAGAGGAAACCTCTTATGTAGAGTCGAGTGTCATCGGCATAGCAGTGAAAGTACACTGTATTTCATAATGGTGGAGAATATTTCCAACAGGAAGGAGAACTATAATAAATAAAAGTGGTCCAACATCATAGGTAACTGGGGCTGATTTGAGACAGAACAGTCTTTCCCCAAACAAATTGTTTATTATCAGTCTGATGTAAACCAGAGAAGCACCAGGAAAAAAATATAGACCTAGGATTGACTAATGCCTGTTAGGAATAACATTTTCTACTTAAGAATCAACACAGTGTCAGAAAAAATGATGTTGTCAAAGGGAGTATTTTATCCCTCATCTCTCACCAATGATATTAATCATGTCTGAATAGTGTAGCTTATTCTATTTATTTGTCGAGGACCAAAAATACAGACAAAAAGAACGTTTTTTAGCTCATGACATCTGCTTATATTTTGCTGGTATCACTTCACCTGCGCTGGACTGAAATGCTCTGAATAAAAGATGTAATATTCGTCTCTTGCAGCTTCACAGAGTCGACCTAATCAAATGCTTTCCGTAGAATGACGCCACAAATGTCTTCAGGGCAGTTCGACTGTTTGAGCATCTCTACTGGGTTAGGCCTGCAGGCCCGTGCAGCAATAAATCCCACTGTGGTTCTCGCTCTCATTCTCTCAGTTGATAGTTTGTGTCCAGCCTGAGGACAGAGGGACTCCTATGTGCTGCTCTGTGGTGGGTTGTGTTCTCTGGAGCAGTTAAAAGCCTGGCAGCTCCACCCCATGACTGTCCAAACACAGTCGACTCTAGGCATCCACATCAAACAGAGCTCTTTGCAAAGCCCATTGGAAAGTTAACCACGGGGTGCTGAGCTTATTTATTTATTTTCCACGTATAAAAATGTGTCAGGCTTCAGCTTTTTAATTTTTTCGAACCAAAATCCCCTCATTAGTGTTTGTAATTGACGGGACAAAGATGTATTTGAAGAGCGGTTTTGACACAGCACCCGGTTCTGCTCAGCTCTGCTGGAGATTCGGAGCGAGTAACAAGAAAAGACAAGTTAATGAAAGATCCTTTCAGTGCGCTCCTCACAACGAACATGTCGGAACAAAATGAACTTTCCCGGGAGTGTGTGTTTTAGAGCATTGCAATCACTAATTCATGCTGATCCTCTGACACTGACGTTTGAGGGTAGATGCTATGTGAAAATGTAAATAAACTTTAGAGGAGCTTTTGGTCAGTGTGGGATGAAATTTATAGTTTTGGCATTTACTCTGCAGTCATCATTCATCCCCCTGTCGAGAGCAGAGGCCTTGATCAGCAGAGCCTCCACTGGCCCTCGGATGACCCGCAGTCGATCTAACCAGCTGTGGTTCAGATGCCTCAGACTGAGATGTTCGCATTACTGTAATAACCGAGACTATTAACCCCTCAAATACCACAGCAGCCTCAACAAGAGCTCATCTCACTGTGCTGGCAGGAAATGCATTTTTGCAAAATCATTTGGAGCAAACACTCGAGTTTTATGTGCTGAGCTGTGAAGATATTCACTGCTGCGATTTGTGCTTCCCCCTGAATACAAAGGGAGTGAATGCAATTTAGTTTGTGGTGTTCGTAGCATTGAAAAATCACTTATGAAACCCACCTGCGACATCTCTTTGAGCAGAAATTTCCTCATTACTGTGTGACAATCAATAGATGTCAATGCAAACAGTTTCTTATTCATTTCAGAGTATTTCAAATAGAAAGTAGTCGAGGTTGAATTTTTCTAAATAATGTGCAGAGGCAGTAGAAACGTCCTGGGAACAATAATACACAGCCTCCTTATGAAAGATTTATGTATTAGTAATAGTGATGCGCAGATCAGCTCCAACGCAATCCGTCATCCACCCGCCACTCACCGGAATTAATTATTTTGTCTGATTTAGAAACCTGCACCTGATCACGCTTTTCCACTGCTTCTCAATGGGATCTGTAAACATGATGATATGGTAAAAATAGCAACAAGTAGCTCTTTTCATACTCTATATCACATTGCGAATGGAGATTTACTCTTTATTTACTTTGACTGTTTAACAGAGACCGCGAGACGTCCAGAAGAGCATCCCTTCCTTCTGCATCTCACCTGTGCCAGCATAAGCCCAGAGACCAACTGCTATAAACTGATGTAAAGGTAATGAACACATTACGTAATGAACTCGGCTGTGAATGTGATGAAATGGAACATATAACAAAGTAACATGACCAAATGTGCGTCACAGTTTAGTTATGTCCATAACTTGCCGCTACAGAAACGGGAACATCTGTTCATGTTTTAGAGAATGTACTTAATATTTCTCTCATTAAAAGTGTATTATTTCACTCACCCGCAATCAGTCCACTATTTATCAGAATTTAAAATTTTATGGCCCACTCTGGTGTCTGTGGATGTAACTACTACCGCCCACATTGTTTTGTTTCAACACAATAATTAAGTGTTGATTAAGCAAAAATGTGGATCCTGAACGGTAAATATAAATTGTGCTAATAGCTAATAAATGACTCATGTGCAACCATCAGTTATGCCCTGTGTTGTCTTAATGACTTATAATTCCTTATGATGGAGTGGTTTTCGTTTCTCTTCTCGTCCTGGTTTACTTTTTATGAGATCCTGACTTGGAGGTAGGGTTAGGGTTTTAAGGTCTTTTTTTATTCAGTTCAGTCAGTTTTGTTTACTTACTCAAACTGCAAGAAGAGCAAGTTAAGGTCACTAAGACACCCACAATGATTTAACAAATTCGCTTTTTCTGAGATCATCCAAAAAGCATTTGGAGGATAACATATATTTTTGTTACTGGGTTGCACCGAGGAAAGGAACAGTCCTGCATGTCGTCTAAATTATAATGATGTGGCAGCTCCATAGGGCACTTTGTAACAGCTATTTAACAGAATGTACTGCCCTGTAAAAGCCAAATCAAAGTCTTTATAGTGGGAAGGTGGCCTTTGAGTAAAGTGCCAATTATTTTAAATTGCTCCATTAACGGCAGCAATCACATTTGTGTCGTGTTTCCATTTGGGCATAACAGCTTACTTCTGCTCTCACCTTTCCCACTGCATGTTTGCAGCAGTGGCGGAATGTAACTAAGTACTTTTACTCAACTTAGTACAAATCTGAGATAGAGTAGAGAATTTCGATCTAATGCGACTTTATACTTCTACATCTCAGAGGTAAATATTAGACTTTTTACTCCACGACATTTGACAGTTTTAGTTACTTTTCAGATTACCGTTTTCATCTCCTTCTTGTCCAGTGAAAACCGTGCATATCTGTGTTTTGTTTGTGGAGCATAGCTGGGAAACCGTGCTCCGTCTTGTCCATCATGCCATTTTTCATCATTTCATTTCTGGAGCAAGACTAGAAAACCATTTCAGTAAACTACTCTTAAACTCCTCGAGAATCTCCTCGACTCCTCCGCCGTCAATAGGCAAAGTCAATGATGCTAAGCACACATCAGTAACAAGTACCACTTTTGGATTTTGCGGGGGCCGGACGGATATGCCGTCCTCTGATGGCTGTTGTTAGACATACGTGGTTCTTACAGGACAGTGATATATGATGATCTTATAGAATATGATGCCTCAACCTTAAACATCTACAGCAGCAAACATACACATTAATGCAGCCATAATATAAATCAAAAACAACCTATTATAATAGTAAAACACTGACAGGGAGCATTTTAACGCACAATGACTGTGACTTTTCATACTTACGTATGTCGTGCTGGTAAGTAAGGTTTTAAATGTAGAACTTTTACTTGTTCAAAAATATGAGAGATACTGAGTCAAAATCACAAGATACTATGTTAAGATTGAATATAATTTGTCTTTTTCGGACATGTAGGGGGTTAAATACATAACTGACAGCTGTAATTACCGATCACTATTAAGATTTCCTGAGATATGACTCTGCTCCACGGTTTGACACAGAAGTTTGGGAAAGTGTCTTCTCTTTTCTCTTTTATGTAGTTTTTTTATTTGGACCGAGAGGAGAGAGCCGCAGAAGGAACGAGTGTTTTTTTTTTTTCCCCTGATTTTGGC
Source organism: Coranthus polyacanthus (assembly GCA_037367275.1). Lineage (NCBI taxonomy): Eukaryota > Metazoa > Chordata > Actinopteri > Kurtiformes > Apogonidae > Coranthus > Coranthus polyacanthus. The sequence continues at coordinate 17,604,881 of JAPQRN010000012.1, forward strand.
TCCCGCAGCTTTAAAGCAGTTCAGTCATTTTTTGTAATGAAGCTTTATTTGTTTCCCTGGCTCAAAATGGGAAATAAATAACAACAAAATAAACACAAATATTGGCTCATCAGCATCGGCTATTGACCAAACTTTTACTTTAAACATTGAATTCTGTCATTTTATTATTTTCACTTAATATCTTAATAAGGGATGCAGTGATTATGAAAGTCTGGACCAAAACAAAGTGTAGTGTATGTACTTTTTATGTTTAATTACATGTTTAATTTTTTCTTTTTAGCTTCATAGAATTGTACTCTCACATGATGAGGACACAAACCTCGAAAACCAACAAAATGTCCCTCTTGACGTCTGATCTCACAAACTCCAGACAAGCTGGTGTTGATTTACGTCTCTATCTTTGTTTGAAGCACAGCGTGATGGTGGCCCTTCAACCCCCATTTTCCAGAAGCTTAGACCCGGTTGTTTGATGAGAGCTTATCCCTCAGCTGACATATTATCGTTGGACAGGCCTCTGAGTGCGCCAAAAGAACAAGCTACGCAAAGGATTAGCCTGCACACTCGTGCTAATGCAGTCAAACTGTCAGAGAGATCAAAGCCACTCACTCCAGATTAGGACCAATTAAAGTAGGTGGCCCTACACAAATTAATAGCAGGAGCGCTCACCTGTTAACAGGAGGGAAAACTGCAAGAGGCTTTGTTCTCTGTCAAACAGAGGGAACATCTCAGTTGTTTACAGCTGTGTGTTAGTCCACCAACCTGAATGACTCGATAGGTTGTTGTCTCCAAGAACTTTTCTGACACTTTCTTCATCATATATAGAAAAATACCTTATCGTTCGGTACCAAATCGGCTTGTAACAAGATCGATAATGCTGGTTATTAGAGGTCTAACGTAACGTTACGCAAACACATTGTTTCCAGTTAATTCCCTAGACACCATAGCCTAATGAATAACATTTTTAATTACCGATATTATGTAAGCAGACATCTTGAAGGTGCATTGTGTGATAAATAGGTTTCTATTTTTTATGCTATGAAACTGCTTTGAGTGTATAAAAATGCTAAGGACCTAAAAAAATGAAACTACAGAAAAAGTACATGACATACTGTGTCATTTGGAGCAGGTTAATCGTCTGCTTTATGTTCATTCTGGACTCCTGAAAGTGTCTGTATCTCACTCAACGCCACTTGGCAACACAGCAAAAATCATCCAATCACAGAAAGACAAGGAAATAAAAACAATTCTGATTGGCAACCTGATTTTTTTTAATCCTCCAATGAGAGCACAGCCTCAGGCCACCTGTTCACCAAACGTTTGATGAATGAACTACAGGACACAGGGCAAGTTTTACATCATAATAATTTAAACATTTTTTATTTCAGAGACATTTTTGCTGTGATTAATATGTTGTGTTTAAATAGCTCTTCTTCTCCAAGTGATTTTAAGTGGGGGTGGTGCCACAGCGCCCCCTAGAGACCAGCAGTGTGTGTATACAGTAACTACATCACCCGATTTAAACTCTTAAATGTAAAAATATGATGCTTTGTTGAACCTCTACATGTTGATATCCACGGTTAAGATTCTTAAGTAAAAGTACTTATACCAATTACTCCATTAATTCATATTTTTGACTTTATTGACATTTTAAATTTGAGTTTAAAATAAAAAAGTTGAGTTTTTATCTTAAAAGTTTGATTTAGTATCATTGTTAAATAAGTCTAAATGTTGAATCAATGTTTATCATTTTCCTTTATTTTCTCACAATTTTTCACATTATTTGGATTTCATAACTCCAGGATTTTGACTTTATATAATGTGGTATTTCATACTTTTATAGAGTATCTCATAAGTTTCATTGAGTTTTTCATTATTTACATAGCAACTCATAATTTAGACCCGGTAACTCAAAACGTTTGACTTATTTTGCTTTCGTAATTTCAAAAGTGGAAACCTAAAATTGAGTTAGTGTTTGTTTTAGTACAAAAAAAAATATTAACGTTGTATCTCAAAATGTTGATTTTATGATCCCAAAGATTTATTAATAACCCAAACTAGACTTAAAATATTGGGGTTTTTTTTGTTTTTTTTTAGAATCTTCTTTCATAATTCTTCTTTGAAACCGTAATGTTGGACTTTGTTTCTCATTTTTCTGACTCGGTTTATCGACACTTTGACTCATAATAGTATAAAATATCTTAAACTTCACTAACTTGCACTGAGTATTTTTACATTTATGTTGTCTACATTTAAATTTTCTTCTCCTACCTGGCCTTAAAGAGCCTCCATACTTCACTGCTCTCGAGTGCTATAAAGATGTCTTTATTTCTGTTCTTCATGACCGCTGCATAGATGACCAGACTGTCTTTATCTGTGTCGTGTCATCTTATTAAGACGTAACAAGCGTAAGAAGTGTTTGTCCTGAACTCCAGCTGAACTCCCATGAATTATGATAACCATCTCACGGGCAACAATATCTGCTTTCAGGAAAGGAATAGAGAGATAGTGTCTGAAATGAGGAAAATAGCAGCACTTCTCCAGTGATTATATCACACATCATGGTGATTTACTTATCACGGCTGACTTCAGTGGATCTTTTGTTTTTCTGATCTACGATGGAGGAATGTTAGCCGATCTTTCTTCGGGGTTACACGCAAAAAGGTCAAATATAAATGTTAGTGCTTATTCAGAGAGGACATGTGGAGAGCGAAATATGTTGTGGTAATAAATCAATAGTTGTTTAGACTTTTGCTGCGAGTTGAGTCGTCTGGAGTCTTTTCTTGATGTTCAGTACGTGTCTGAGGGGTTTCTTGTTGCGTTAGAATATTTTATCCTTTATTTAACCAGATAAAAAAGTCTTTTCCAAGAGACACTTGGCCAAGTGACAGCAACTAATGCGAACCAGCAAACCGACAATAACCGCTTTCATTCGGGAATTTACATAATATGCAGTTAAAATATGCTAAAAGTAAACAATTGTAGGATTATGTGATGTTTTGATACAGAACAAGGAAAGTACATCATTGCTAAATTTCCCACTTCTTACATTTTATGTTTTCAGAGTCAAATATGTGTTTGTTAAAAAATAAATGTGTGTGGCCTTTGAGCTATAAACCAGCCTCAGGATATTAAATGTTTACAGCAGTGTCAGATTTATTTTAACTGATCCTTTAATTTATCCTTTTTTGGCTTATGATGCTTTTACCAAGTGATTTTTCTAACTTATCAGATTTTGTTCTTCTAAGTGAATCTCATAAAATCCTCGGTAATTCCTACTTTTGTGTTTTTGCCGTGTCTGGAGACTGTGGATTAGACTGTAGTCTGGTAGGTGGAGCTCGCTTC
>JAPQRN010000012.1:17608322-17619720 GCA_037367275.1 Coranthus polyacanthus
AAACATTAGCCATGACACCGTTGCCTTTCTACCAATTTTTCTACACACAATAGCAAACTACTTCTAACTATCCTCATAGTCTAGTTACTTGGCGACGCTTCCCGACACATTGTACTTAAGTTTGTTGCATTTATAGTGTTTGTGTTTTTTGTCATATAATACATGGTGGTTAGAAACACCATCAGTCAACAGGTTTGGGACTTGACATATTTTCCTCTCAGCATCACCGGTTAATGCCTTGATTTGCAGTTCAAACACTCACAATCGATCTCATTCTCATGTCATTCATGCTTTTTCGCTGCATAGTATTCACACTCTGTATGAAAGTACTCATGAGACAAAAAAAATATTTTGTTGTGCGAATTAATTGCCTAACAAAACGTCTCCGGTGTGTAAAGGCCTTTGTTCTTTATGAAAATATATATAACTTAATTATTTGCTAATACAACTGCTTAGTTTTTAATGGAACTACCAAATAACTTGTAAGAAGTTCAACAACAAAAAACCTTGAAGAGAAAAACGAAAGGAGAAAAAAAAAGGAGAAATTAGAGAAATATAACCAGAAAACATCATTTTATCTTGTATAAATATGTTTTTTCCTTTCTATCTAACTTGTTTATAATGACACAAGCTCTTAGATTAAATTTATGAACCCTCATCCTCCAAATATTTACACACTGGAGGACACCGGTGAGTGGTCATCTGGTTTCATTTGTATTTGGGGCCATTTGGCCGATCTGCCATCCATCAGAAAACGAGAAAAATATTCGGTACGCTGGGGACTCCATTGGAAGGTGACTCGCCAGTCATGGGCACAAGGTAAAGATTAATCAAATGTTATGTGTACTATCACCAGCTGGCAGCAGCAGCCTCTAAGCCTTTGAGTGAGTAAGTCCACAGAGAGGCCTGTGGCACAGCTGAGTTTGTCTTGTAAAAGTGCAGCTGTCCAAGACATGACAGCTACAGCATTAGCAGGGCCATTAAGAGGTGTAGAACATTTCCAGGGAAACCATTTGAAAAATGACAACCCCCGGCACTGCTGAGATATTAATTATACGCAGCACCCATGGAAAATAAGCGAAAACAGTTGCTAAGACAAAAGACGCCTTGTTTTCTCACAAGATGCCTGTTTGTGCATCAAGCATTTAATAAGCAGCAAAAATAAGAAGGGGAAAATCATGAAGCTGCCAACAGCAAACATTTCTAAAACATGGATGACTGGAGTAAAGACTAATTATCTGCCTGCTTCTTTTCAGAAATGAAATAAAAATTCACTGCAAGGATTAGAGGTTATTCCTGTGGAAAACAGGCTGTGATGCAGCTTTTTACTACAGAAGAAAAAGTAAATGCAAAATTAATGTATTTTGGACTTCAAACTGACGATAATGTAATATAATCTTGCCAAGCTCTAAACTAGAAAATATATTTTTTCCAAACTAATTTGGGCATTGCTTTATCCTATAATGTTATTAGTGGTGGAAAAGAAAAGGAAATATTTTTCTCACACATAAACTCCAGGCAGCGTCCTGAGAATAAGGATCCTGTTCAGTTTTACCGTTTCACACATGTAGCCAACAACAGGAAATTATCAGCATGAGTCACCTTCACATGACGTAGAAATGAGTGAGAATGGAGTGGTTTAGCCATGAGGTGGAGCGAGCAGCGAGGCAGGACGAGACAAAAAGCCTGCTGTGGAAAAATCTCTGCTTGTTTGTCATGTTTGAAGATGGCGGACCACAAAGTGAGCGAGTCACCAGCGATAGTGATGTGTTTCGCGTTAGTATCGATACCGAGTGTCATTCGACGCATCCCAGTGTTAATGAAAGAGTAGAAAACGTTACGGAAAGAAAAAGACTTGAGTAATGGTCTCAAAGCCACGGCTTCTGATTTTGTTTACTCTGTTATCACATCACATGATGAATATGTCACTGCAGCGGCCACTTGCTTGGTGGGAATCATCTGTTCGATCTCTGGCCCCTTTCATACATGAGCTCACCCAGGAGATATCTAACACACACCACCGTCCTATGTAATATTCAAACAATGGCTAGAGTCCACTTCAGGAGGCTTAAATAGGGCTGGGCGATAATTTCATATCGCAATAAATAGCATTTTATCTTGTTGAGTAAGAAGTCGGATTGCTCTTGTTTTCTCTATTTTAATTTAACACTGCCTTTCACATTAAATCAAAATGAAGGTATTAAACATAAAGAAAATGAATAAAATAAACACTAAATGACAAAATCAGATACTACAGGTGTGATCTTGTGTCGTTTACGTCTTTTTTTTATGAATACGTTAAAACCACAAATAAACATCTGGTTTCTTTTACTTTCACTCGGGACCAAAATCCACCTTTAACCGTGAAAGACGTAATGATTTGACATTTATCGTGATGATTTTTTTTTTTTTGACCACCTAACTCTAACTAGGCTTAACCGACTTTAAGTTATGAAAAATGATTATGTTCCAGAAATAAGTTTAATTTAAAGTTACTTTATTCCATGTGTATTGAAGAAAATGTCACTAGGCTACATGTTTGGGAATATTTTTACTGAATATTTTTACTGTTCTCAACCACCAGATGTTGCTTGACAACAACACGTAACTCTGGGTCATAATCCGTAGAGGTGTAAAGGTCCACAGAAGTCACGGTTTGGACATTACGGATCAGAAACCCATACGGTTACACCCCTAGTAATGAGCCGTTTGCATGCAGGCTAATGCTAACAGGTTGTTTGGCCCTTTCTTTGTTCAACATGAAAATGTACATAAAGAAGTTTGTTGTTGTAGACGTGAACTGGCCTGTGCAGAGCCCTGACCACAACCCCATCCAACACGGTTAGGATGAAATCCCTGCAGCCGAGTTCCAAAATTTTGTGAAAAGCCTGAAAAGCTTATCTATAAATTTAATAAACACCGGAGAAAGTGCAGAGGAAAGACTCACTGACAGCTTTAATATACACTATCATTACTTCCCTTGAAGCTGCTTATAAACCGCTGCAAACCTGTAGAGTCTGAATGCTGGAGATTTACAGTTTCCTTTCTTATATTCACCCTGTCATAGTATTGATCGCTCTTTGGCTATTAATCCTCCTGATGCTGCTTGCTGTTTCCAGAGTATCTAGGAAAGCAAAACATAAAGTGCTTGTCAGGTAAAACTGATAAAATAAAAGCTCAGGTGTGCACATTATAAAGTTGATGTCGAGATTTTTTGGAAAAAAGATGAGTCATTTTATTACAAATCACCACATAAAGATGATTTGTGCTTTTTTGTGATATAAAAGAAGAGAAGTGGAGGTCACGAGGAAGTTGGCTTCATTTTGGCCCTGCAGCGGCTTATGGAGACACTATTTCCATCACAGAATAAAGATTAAACTGTTTACATATGGGATATTTTCATCCCTTTATGCAGAAAGCAGCTTCATAATGAGTAATTCTGCCTGTAGTGTTAATTGGGGATTAATTTGCCATGTTTTCAGTAAGTTGGAGGCATTAACGGGGATCCAACAAGGTGCCTCCTAATTAAAACCGCAAGTCCCTGAGAGTGTATAATTCCCGTAAGAATGTAGTCCATAATTGGTCATAACTAAACCCTGCGCAGAGTTGATTACAGTGATGGTGGTGAGCCTGGTCAGAGGAGTTTAAACTCTCAAACTATTGCATATATTGGAGCTATTCCCTGCCTCCTTCTCAAGGGAATGAGAGGAACTGATGATGGCCACATAATGTCTGTTCGCAGAGCCTCATAAATAAAGAGCTGCCCCTGAGTGCAAACTATGTTTATTATCGCCGCCTGAACCTTCGTGCCAGCCCTTGGAGTTACTTATGCAGATAAATGCAGCACCATTCATCATCACTTCTATTCATAAATAGCCAATAACTCATCTCTCCCATATGGAAGATTAGACCTTGGAAATGTGACTTAAGCACGGGAAGTATTCAGTCCATGAAAAACATGAGCGATCACACACGCAGCCATCTCTCCTTTACTCATTATATCTTATTCTACATGTCATTTCCTTGCTCAGCTATCATCCACGAGGCCCATAAAGAATCGTACGAGGAGCTTCTCGGTGCTGTGCTGACTATGAGCAGATGAGGTGTGTGTTTTTTTTTTTTTTTTTTTTTTTTTTCTTTCTTCCACTGTAGTGTGCTGGTTTGCAGAGAAGAGGCCACAGAGGTGCACAGACTGATGAGAAGGGATGATATATGTAGCGCCTGTGTCCCAGCTCTCCTCTGGCCCATTGTCATTAATCACGGCCATTAGGCTCCCCCTCCACCGCCGCTCGCCTTGTCTGCGCCCAGCCATCACAGCCTCCCTTTTGTCTCATATCCATAAAGGGAAAGGCCGTATACTTTCACCTCGCCTCCCGCTGCACAAATGCGGGGATGCTAAAAAGGGTGGTAGCATGTGTCCTGGGGAATTTTAAAGTTATAATTTAGCTCATTTTACAGTGTCTTGCACCACTGCAGCAGCGGTGTTTAATTTGGAGGTTTATTATACTGCAGATGTCGGAAGTATTTGGCCAATTGCACGTCTCTCTGAGCTTCGGCACTTTGAAATGAAATAATGGATGCTACGTGAAAGTCTCAGCTTTAAGTTGCTGTACATCAATACTGGAAGAACTGCTCATGTAACACATAGTCGCCAAATTGTAAGGGATCAAAAAATAATCGAGGAAATGTGTTTACCAAGAGTGTAACTGTACACAGAAGTCATGGTTTAAGTCACAGTTTAATGTAAACAGTGAAGTGCAAGGTGGCTCCTCTAGATCCTGTGTCTCAGCTTGAGGTGGCGTGTTGCTAACTTGCTAATGTGTACAGGTGGAGCTCACGCTTGTGAAACATTACGCTCTTCAATCTTCGCACATACCATAGGCTGCCACATATTCTCTGTGACCGCATGCACTGAACTCTAACATCTGTACTGGGATGATTTAGGACAAATGCATGTACCACCACTACTGGGAAATGACAACATATCCCACAAATGTGTAATAGGATTAAGTGATATTTTAAGGTCAGCTTCACTGTGACATTGTAATGTTCTGCACAAACACTTTTTTTTGGCCATTATTCAACACCAAGCTCTTCTATGAAAATAGCCTCTAAGTGGAGACAGAATGCACATCATTCGACTTCCAGTTCACCAACAAATACATGTATTACCTTTTTATTAAAGCAGCAGCGCTTGATAGTTTTTTAAGCCTCACCGTGCCTGTGTTTTCAAGCTATAGAAAATCCACCGTGACACATATTTTTTGCTAATCACAGGTGTTTTCAGACAGATAACGGCTCTACTCGTGTCTGGACATGGAAGCTTTGAAAAGTGGATTCACTTTTTCAGAGCGTCACGAAACCGCATCAGGTCAGCTGTATTTATATTTAGTCTTTTGATTTGGACCGAGAGGAGAGAGCTGCAGAAGGAAGGTGAGTATTTTAAAAATGACATGGATGTAAACTGCAACATGCCTGGTTGGCGGTGGCATACAGTCATGACGTGGGGTTTCATTTGTGCTACAGACCAGATTTTAAATTTCCTCACTGCCCATTTTTAGAAATTAAAAGTTAAACACTGGCGCTGGTTAAAAACATCTGCTCTGGACCAATTTTGCAGGTTTGGCGATGATCAGGTTATTGTCTTCATGCCTTGCAAGTTACGGTCTTTTTTTTCTTGACTGGCTCTTTTCCATGTGAGAAATAAGCTGAATAGTTTTAATCTCAGCACTCAGCTTGCACATTATCTTCCTGTTGTCTCTGGCAGCTAATCTGCAGTCTGCGGCGCTCTCCTCTCTCCAGTCTTCACATCGTTAAGTCCCCCCCTCCATCCTCCGTGTCATCAAACCCAAGAGGTCTGATATGATAATATGTGTGAACTGAAATGTGAAAGCAATTCATATCACTTTCCAAGGGCTTTGAATGTTTGATTTGCATAACTAGAGAAAATGATATTAGATGGGCATATTGATTTAATTTCATCCTAGAGCGCTGTTAATTATGGTATCATAAAAGTGTCATCTCTTTATTATCGGGTTCAGAATGGGGGTTGATGGCTGGTGTTGGCGAAGTACTTGCATTGCTATGGGAAGGCTATCATCATGATATTGTTTAGCATAATTTTACATTATGAGCCCGGGTCACGATACAGCAAAGATACCATTTTTTTTCACTGCTATCACTCAATAGGAGTTCTTTAAAGGCTTTGCTGTATCTGTTCGTACTTTCTTGTTTGATATTGGGTAAATTTGTCTTGTGGATGATCTGGTCTGACTGGTTTTGATTTAACGATATTACATGTTTTACATCATATGACCAGATACTGTCTTTGCTTTCATGTTGATGAGTAACATGTGTCTCACATATGGCCTTTGGTTACATTTTCCTGCCATGAAGACTAAAATCTGTATCAGATTATGGGATACCTTTGCATACCAGTCGAGTTTCATTAGTTTTTGTTTAGTCTCTCAGTTTGGTTTTGGATTTCACTTTAGTTTTAGTGAGTTTTACAAGTGCATAAATGGTTTTATTTTTGAGGGATTTTCAGTTTATAGAAGCTAATAAATGTTGGATGAAAGAATGCATGACATCAAATATGATTTACAAAATCATTGTTTATTAAAGGTTCCATATTGTGCAAAGCCATTTATTTTTGCATATGAAGAACCATCAAAATTGGGGAAAAACTAAGCTAATTTTACTTGCACTTCCGTTCCATTTTAATTTGTGTTGGGGATCGAACAATATGTTTATTGATGCCAATTATCAGTAATCAAGGAGACCTATAACCGGTATAGAGTTGCTGTAAAATGCATCAAATATTTAACACAAAACCTCTTTGAAACAGCATGTTACATGAAATAAGAAAAGTACAATAATGTCTCCTATTGAACTGGAGAGATCACACATAAGAAGTACTAGTAAACACAAATGTTTGTATCTCATTGCAGTGTGGAAAGGGCATACATTTTTTAATTAATTAATTCTATCGTATATTGGATTAAAAAAGTAAAGATATTTGTAAAAATGTGAATATGATATCTGCCAATCATCTATCTGTATTTAGTTTTCAACAGTTAGTTCAATTAATTAATTGTCATAGCTTGATAGCTTGGTCTTTTCATTTTCGTTAAATAGAATTACCCTGGTAACAGTAACGGTTACCGGGAAGAACCAGCTGAATTCAGATCTTTACAAATGGATTCCCCGAGTGCAATTTATCTAAATGAACAGTGATCATTATTCTAGATCTACCCCATCCTTAATACTGGAGCACTATTGAGCAGATATCTCTTTAAACACAGCAAATAGGTGGTCTGGGCTGAAGGAAGGCTGAGCGCATTCATTACTTCTCCTCCCTTCTCTTATTTTTTTTTTTTTTTACCTCAGCAACACAAAGCAGTGCATAATGTGCAATCTGATAAGTGTTCTCAGCCCCCCTCCCTGCTGCTCTATACATCACTGGCCGGCTCAGCTGTGGTTTGGGAGAGGGGAACTCTGGGATTGGTGTGGCTGAAGTTGATGAATAGGCCTGTGAGGGTGAGAAACTCCAGGGCCAAGCTGTAGGTCCATCCCCGTGGCATGTGATGCTGATTGGCTTTGTCCTGTGCGGCCGCTCTGGAGAAGCGGACATTAAGATTAAGTGATGCTGTCGTGTCGGGGAGCAGTGCACTGCATCATCCTGGGGAAGAGACAGCTGCGGTGGTTAATCCTTCATCACTAGGGGAGCGCTGCCAGAGCAGAGATATACAGCCAAAGATAACCCTCCATAACTTCTGCTAAAGATCAGAAACTTTGAGTTCGCATCCATCTGTCCTCGATCCTCACTTAAAAATGAGAAATGAGCAGACGTGGCGCGGCAGACGGTGGAAAACAAATGGAGCAAATAACATCAAGATGAGGTGAATGTTTTAGTGGTAGTTTTAGAGGTAATCCGTCTCTTAACGAGTAAAAACCGGTCATTGTGCTGCACACACTGTAGCCTCTGTGAGAGGAGGGTGAAGAAACAAGGGCAAACAAACAGAAACCCATTTACACCGCTTCTGCAATCGCTCTCGTGTCAGTGGCTAACGGACAGAAGTGTACTTTATCACACATTCTGGGCTGTGGGAATTCCCAGTAGATGGAAAATCTAGTTTAAACAGAGAAAAAAAAGCCACTCAGGGCAGAGCCAAAGTGGTCTGTATTTATGTGTCTGCATGTGGCGTCAGCATATTTTAGATTGCTGGGTTTGCATGTTTGTTGTTGGTTTGATGTAGCTGTCATGATGTGATGGATGAACATCATCATGTAAATAGTAAAAGCAGAGCTCCTAGAGAGGACAGACATGTTATTTTGCTCAAGATGGCCTGAAAAGACATTATATGAGGATCAGTCTCTTTCTATCCACTTCACCCTCTGCCAGCGGTGGAATGTAACCATCTACTGTTACTCAAGTACTGTACTTCAGTGCAAATTTGAGGTACTTGTACTTGAGTATTTCTGTTTTATGCAGCTTTATTCTTCTACTCTACTACATCCCATAGGCAAATAATGTACTTTTTACTCCACTACATTTTTCTCATAGTGTTAGTTACTTTACAAATCAAGATTTATTTACACAAAACAACTGAAGCATCTATATAATACGATGATTTGTTATAAATTACACAGCAGTTTATACAAGTTCAGTTGAAACAATCAGTTACTTGACTGAGAAATTTAATCTGTGTAATAATTTCGATCATCATTTCAGTCATTTTTCATGTTAACATTTTTGATAATTTTGAGGTTTGGACAAAACTAACTGAATGTGTCACACTAGATCCAGCTGTTTTTATTCACATTTTCAATTTGCACATAAAAACCCCTTAGACCCTTAAACAAAGGCGCTGACAAACTGGAAGAGTTGGAAACAGTGTTATATGATCCAGACCAGCGGTCTTCACGTTTTTGTCAAAATGCCTATTACGTCTATCAGGCTTCAGTCAACAGTCCAGGTATGTTAATGCCAATTTTTTAAAAATGTGGTTAAAGTTTGCTATATATTTGGATGGAAACCCACCCATCGAGAGCCAATGGGTGGGTTCATGACCGATGAGTGATGTGATTTGTCATTTATCACTATTTTCTAGATTTTTAGAAACTAAACAATCAATTGATTAATGGAGAAAATAAAGAGTACATGTTACCGATTATGCAGAACCTCTACTTGTAGTGGGGTATTTTCACAATGTGGTATTAGTGCTTTTATTGAAGTAAAGGATCTGAATACTTCTTCCACCAGTGCTCTCTGCTGCCCAAACCCTGCCTCCCTGCCTGAACTTCACCGTTTACATTTTCATACCTCCTGTGCTCCCACTTTTCTGAATATGGTAATTTCCCGGAGAAACCCTGTGAGATCCTGTGGGATGATATATTTGGTATGGTGGAGGCATACCTGCAGAGAGCACTTGTGACAGTGACATATTAGTTACGGTGTCTCTTGGAATCTGATAACTTCAAATTTGCCACCTTGTTAAGTTTTGATTTATGTGATACCATTTCACTAAAGTAATTGGCCTGGCCTGTTGTAGAAAATAATCAGCCTCTCTGCAGAACAAATGCTGGGCCATGCTAATGAGGCAGCCTGAGTGCTGAAGTGATGCTGCCGACTGACAGTTATTAATGATTGTTATGATATACAGACGAGTCGAGATTGGACTCGGAGTTGGGTGAGAAAAAAAAGTGACATTTAAAAAATACGGCATATTGGGAAGTACTAATGAAGTAATATACTGCTAGGAAAACAATCATGTGAGTTGTCAAGGCAATGTGTAATTACCCAGCAGCCACCCTGGCTGGCTGTTTGGCAGGCTGGCTGGGGGGTGGTGGGGTGGGGGAGCTGAACAACCTGGCTGGTAATGGATGGAGCTCTGCTGGCAAGGGGCTCAAATGCACCAGGCAGTGACAGAGGTGTACAGATTGATGAATTAATTGGGTCTTTCTTGGGACATAAGGGGAACCGCGGCGGCATATGCTCGGCTTGTTACTTTGGAAAGTCTACTGACCCTGAAAGTGAAGCCATCCCACGCAGGGAGTTGCGGCTTTTTTTATTGCTCTTTTTCCTGAGGGGTTGGATGGCACACGCTGAAGTGAAGTCAACTGCAATTTGTTACAGTTTTAGAATAAGTACTGCTGAATAGTGCTGGCTGACTGTTCAATATATCAGTTCAATAGTATCGTATGTGTAATAAGTTTATCATGTAAACGAAACCACCCACCCAGTGTGTTGCACTGACTGGACTGTTGATTAATGCTTTGATGATTACTAATGATGTGGACAATTTTAATGATCAATTAAATGGTTTTAGTAATTGTTTTTTAAAAAAGTGCCAGACTTCCACAACTAAGAGAGAACTGTCTGCAAGTCTGTCTACTAGTTAATGGAGCAGACAAAGTTAATTTAAATAAAGTTATCTTTTGACCAGACAAATTGTGTCATGTGACCAAAACAGCTGACGTGATGTGACCATAGACTGTATATAAATAGAGGACAAACCCTCTGTGACGTCACCCATTGGTTTGTGGACTGCCAGGTTGAAGTCTTAAGATGGCCATCGCCCTGTTGTTGTTTTTTTTTCTGTATGTGTCCATATTTGGATCAGGAGGATGGAGTTGGAGAAGAGCGAAACACATCGACTAACATGTAATATCAAACACCAGCAATTAATTCCAGCTACTTAATAAATGTTAACACATACAGTTGTGTTTGATGACAGTAATGTCGAAGCCATGAAATGTTTTAACACACTAATTACAGCGACTGTAGCTAATTAGCAGGCTAGCTCGCAGACCTTATAATTCAATACAAATCAATGAAACATCAGCTAATTCAGCTTAGTTACACTGGGTATTGTAATTAAGTACCATAAATGTCATGGCAGAATCCTCTGCCAGTCTTGTTAGTGTAACTACTTGAACACAACTACAGCAGAGCTGCCTGTCAGGGAGAAAAATGTGTTGTGCTCCGAATGTACGACTCGGCGGCCGAGCTAACGCTAGCTGTCAATCAAAGCTCACGCAGATACACACCAGGCTGTAAACATGTTTGTTGCTGTTGTAAAGTTGGTCATTTTAACATGGGGGTCTATGGGGATTGACTTGCTTACGGAGCCAGCCCCCAGTGGACATTCAAGTTACTGCAGATTTGACACTTCAGCATTGGCTTCACTTTTCGGCCCTGGATGTTGTCACTATATGACGTAGAAGACACATCGTGGATTTGGTCTCAGTTTCAGAACTGTTTCAACCCTACTGTATTTGGATGAGGGAAATAAATGGAAAAGATTAAAATTTTTAAACATATTTTATGACATTTTTTTAGACCAATTGATTATTGAAGTAATGCATTTTCTTCACAGTTTTAACACAGTACTGT
>JAPQRN010000012.1:17619820-17648082 GCA_037367275.1 Coranthus polyacanthus
GTATTTATTGTAGTGTTCTGTATTTTCTGTATTGTTTATTTCTATCAGTACAGTATCAACTTTTATTATTCATGCTCTGATATAATATATATAATATTTACAGATAAAGGCTGTGACATTTCCTAGGAAGTTGATTTAAATTCTAGTCCAGTAAAACAAAACATGAGCAAGGAGCGTGAACTACTTTTAATTTATTGGCGACTCATCCTTCTTGTCGGTCTGCAGTTATCTGGATCCAAACCAAAGACACGAGTGTTGGATGAAAGAGTCACAGCGATGACTTCACCTCCTCCTGACCAGTCAAACTCCATCGTTCACCCGCAGCTACTTGCGGAGGTTTGCACATAGTTGCCATTTAATCACAGAGCTGCGACACCCCTCTGTCAAAGCTCTCAAACGCTCTTACTTAACGCCGACTCCTGCTGAGTGAAAATGAAAGTTCTCACAGCTGCTAACTGTCACTGTGGTCTTACTTCAGCATGTACCCATTGGCTGTGATCACCCACACCCCACGCACACCCCCTTTACTCATCTCCCATCAAGCCAGTGCATTAGCTCCGACTGCAGACCGCATCAGTAGGCCTTCTCGGCCTGCAGAGAGTCCCCGGCCCATCACCACGAATTAAAGCAGAGGCTGCGGTAGTGGCGCTGCTTTTGGTGCCACTGAGCATTACACTGACACAAATGCTGAGGATCTTTGTCAGCTATTATTTCAATACATGAGTGTGTGGTGCCTTGTCCATCCCAGTTTCTTTGAAGCTCACATATCCTCCTCTTCCTGCTGCTGAGAGCAAGTCCCTTCTGAATAGACACAACCACGGGCAACTGATAGTTAATTAATGAATTCATCTTTTTATATAGATGCTCTTTAACAGATCTAACACTTTCTACTGTAAGGCTGCGTAAATATTTAGAAATTTGCCGTCTTCATGTTGACAATGATTTCGACAACCCTAACTATCCTAAATAATGTTTTTATCGTGTTAAAAAGGTTTTGAAAATTTTAGAAGAAGTTTTATGATCTTGTTCAGCACCGAACCTGATGTCAGGATGGATGATGTTTAGTTTTTACTAAGCATTGTTACGACACGATGCGACACGATACGATTCTCTATGATATACTTAATTGTCCCCACAGGGAATAATTTAACAACATATTTCATGACGTTGCACAGCTTTAGGGCAACATATTGTACATCCTGTCCATCCTCAAAGAAAATGTGGCTTCTGTGGGTCACTCTGAGTTTCCCCTTTGGTACTTGGATAACTTAAAGTCAGCCTAGTTGCATGCATTACAACATGCAGTTTTGTAAATAACTAAAAATCTTATCATTATGTTGCATGAAATGAAACTGCATCTCTTTAGAAACATATTTGCTGTATCTAA
The DNA here is from genome assembly GCA_037367275.1 of Coranthus polyacanthus. NCBI lineage: Eukaryota > Metazoa > Chordata > Actinopteri > Kurtiformes > Apogonidae > Coranthus > Coranthus polyacanthus. The sequence goes on from JAPQRN010000012.1 coordinate 17,621,208, forward strand.
GCAGTTGGCGGCTTAATGCCAGTCATATGTTTAGGACATAACTGAGTTTAATAGTTAAAAAATGATTTCTATTACATACCGTTTTGGAACAACTGGCTTTTACTATTTATAGTTATGTATTTGAGTAAAATTAACTTTTTTTTAATTTTAGAAAATACTGAAAATATTTCTCCCAAATTCCAAATACTGTAATGTATAGCATTTATTTGCAGAAAATGACAGCGTCTTAAAGTGAATTTGCTGGATTAGGCGGGCTTATTTTAGTTAGTGTGACTTGTCAGGTAGTTTCCACAGTAACTGAGCATGAACTATGTTGAATTTAATACAGTTTAAACTAAATCAACTGACAACAAGTCAGACAAACTGAAATAAGCCTGGCTTATTTGGTAACCTTGCTTTATGGAACAGCTCCCCAATGAATAATGCAAAGAAAACAAGCTCATTTTTAAACAGCACAATAGTGTGAACTTAAAAAGAGTTCAGAAATCAGCGTGGATTGTAAGTCACAGCTTTCATGCATGCTATCTTGGCGCCCACCTCTTTCACATTGCTGTTGGCAGCTTTATGCCACTCCTGGAGCAAAAAACACAAGCAGCTCTGCTTTGTTTGATGGGTTGTGACCATCCATCTTCCACTTGATCATGTTCCAGAGGTTTTCAATGGGATTCAGGTCTGGAAATATTTTTTTTCCAGAGCTCCAAGTAGTAAGTTATAGCTGTTTCCACTGAGAATACTCGAACCTTTTAGCCTCAGAACTCTAGTCCCAGGAACTAAAAAGTAACTTTAGACTGTTGGTTCTCTGTATTTCCACTGTGGTCAAAAGACCCATAAAAATTAGGCAAATTCATCTGCTGATGTGTGAAAAGGCAACAGCAGTTTTACCACAGAATTTTTTGTGCCTCCAGTTCCTACTAGATTTCGGACTTTTGGTCCATCTGTCACGTGCTTTCTTGTGTAACTCCATGGGAATGTATCGAAACGCAATGAAAAACTGTATACAGCTGCAGCTTTTTAAAAATTGTGGCTGAAATAAAATGCTACAAATATTGAGCAGAAATATTCAGTGCTCCAAGGGCCACCGGCTACGTTCCTGAAAAGTGAAGCATTTTCTGTAACTGGACTTGACCAGAAGCCTGGTCCAAAGTAGCTGTGGCAGAGATGCATCCTACAGGTTCGATATGGCATCTGTACATACTGTATAATATCCAATATCCAGCCAGTTTTGACGTCACACTGCACTACATCCCTCCTTCTCTTCTCCCACCCTCTCCGGCTCGATGCCCCCTCCCTCTGCTCTGTCTTTACACTTATCAGAAGAGACAGGTGAGTTAGTGCGCGCTCAACTTCAAACCGCTGTAATTGTTTTTCACACTGAATGAGAGCTGTGGACTAGACATGGATTGTAGAGGAACAACAAGGCTGATTAGTGAGGGTTAGATTTGCTTGCTGGACCATTTTGACACCTGTCTCCCTGCTTTCCCTGGAAGCTGGACCTGATCCCTCTATACTGTCAGTCACACTAGTGGGCAGAGAGACGGAGAGGAGGCGAGATAATGGATTGAATAAGAGTGGGAGACTTTTCCCCTCTCAGTTAGGAACGTAATCACAGCTTGTCTTGAAAGTCTCAACGTGATGGAGCTATTATACTGACCTCTGTTATCTGGGGCTCATGCCCTGGTGACAGTAGAGGAGCTGCTGGTTCTGGACGTGCACGGTTTTTCTTAGCTCATATTTTTTCGGTTTTAAAGACATCATCAATCTTCAATCAATCAAACGCAGGATGATGAAACGACATGCACGTACAGCTTTGTAAATAATTACTGGACCATTGTGACAAAGAAGTGGAAAGTCAACGTTTGTCATAAATGTGACTTGTAAAGCTGTCAGGGTTTTCTTGTGTCAAGTATGAGGCAAAAGTCTGGAAAAAGACTGCTTTACAAAATCAATAAAGAAATAAGCTGTAATTAAATGAGAACACGAAGACTTAGGTGCTTTCACACCTACTTTGTATGTGGTCCAGACTTTGGGACAGTTTGATCTTGGACCTCGTTGTGGACCAAAAGAGGGGATCTCAGTTCGGATCTAGCTGAACCATCGTTTGGTTTATTTACAGTGTGAAAACACTGTGTGTGATGTTTGGACCTTCCAAACCAGGAAGTAAAAGGAAGTTACACAGGGTTATTGTGATGTTAATGTTTATTTTAAAACCAAAATAATGATCGCTAATGGAAATAGTGGTATCTTTAAGTCTGTTTGTATTCTACAAAACATTTCAAAACTGAGAAGAAAGATCACAATTTAAATTGTGGATCATGATTATGATTAAAAACATGATATAATCTTTTGGCCAGATCGACCATCCCTTAGGAGTCGTAGTTAACGGTCACCTTGGTTTTTATGCCTACGGGCTGGTACCTTCAACACTTTCTCAAAGAAAAAAATCTTGAGACCAGATATAGATGAGCACAACTGTTCTTCATCTTTTTATGATTTAACCGGGAGAGTTTAATGTCGATCCATGCCGTAGAGGAGCTCTGACTGTCAGATACTAAAACTGTCTATGGGAAATATGAATGGGACTTTTACTGAGAACCAGAGGGTCCTCCCACTTCTCAACTATAAAGCTTAGAAGCAATTAAGTCCAATGACTTTTCTATTTCATTACTGTACTTGTGCTGATGTAATGCTATTTTAGATGAATAATGCAGCACCAATGAGGTATGAAGTTTGTTAATGTTAATGCACTCTTGTCATACATCACAAACTATTACAGTGCTTTAACAACATTAATATTAGGCTTATTTAAAAGTGCACTGAATAGCTGTGTGCCCTTATGTTCTGGAAAACTAATGTACAGTATTCAAAATAAGCATCCCATCTGGCTGCATCTTGTTTACAGAACACAGTGGCAGCTTGGGGTTATTAATCATGTTTGTCTTAATTACCCCACATAGCTGCTCCATCCCCAACTCCGCATTTGACCTTTTTTCTGGATCCTTTCAAACCATTAATCATGCAAAGATCAACGCCAGCCAAATAAGAGTAGATTGCAACGCATTGCCTCAGCTCCTGGTCCAGTTGGAAAGTAACTTGCGCATAATTATCTGCTACTATAAACTATCAGCACAGCAGGATTTCCTCCTTGGTTCTTGCATTTAATAAAGTAAAGTTAAGAAAAGTTTTACATTTTAAATCGGTTGTCTCCGTGTGCGTTGCTTGCTAATGTGTCCTTAAAGTCAGGAATTAACGAACGTTGACATTTTCTTAGAGACAAATAGCTTGTTGTCCTCGTACCGCTCCTGGTTTCTTGCCATATGGCCTGGAGCAGAGTCACTCCTAATGTTAATCTGACAGGTAAATGAGAGTCTGTGTGTGGTCTATCTGTTGACGAGGGACAGTTTAGTCCTGTGGGCTTCAATGTCCTTGCCAGAAAGTCGATACAATTTACCCAGGCAAAGGCTTAACATTGTCTGTTTGTCACCATCACCCCGAAGAATGAGATATTTGCCATTTTTCAGCAAATCATCCAGCATGCTGAGAAGACGTACACGAAGAATGACAATTAGTAGGTTGTTTTTTTGTCTCAACAAATTGATTTTAATTGGAAAAAAGCAATGACCTGGAAAGAAGATCTGCTGATTTATCATTCCAGTCATCTAAGCATTGGTGAACATTTGCGTCACACAGTGCAGCGCTGTGATATGGAGAAGAACTCCCTTTTCCACTCCTCCTCACCTCCAGTCAGTTAAACAGATGAACTATTGCAGGACAAAGATTAAACAGTAACTGGGGGTGCCACTGCACAATGTGAATGGGGCCTGACAGACATTTTATCAGTAAACCAATTAACATGATTTATGGTCGGGGGTAACCATAAGACTTGCCCATAAATACAAAGGGCTGGCTGAGCAGCTCCTTCGAAAGCGAGATGTTATCAGACTCCTCTCGATTCCGCTTTGCTGGCATGGAGTCAGCATGCATTTGTAAATGCAGCTACTGTGCATGGAGGGTCCCCCCCCACACACACACACACTCCCTCAAGTGGGTCGGGAGTTCAAAGCCCAGCCTGAAGAGTTGAAGAGTGGGGTGTGAACTCTTGACCCCATTAATGTAACAGGGCAAACAGTGGAAAGCCAGTTCTTATCAGGCCTCTCAAACCCACCCAGGTGCTTGTCTCTTTTGCATGTCCACCAAGATCTAACACCCGTTTTCTAGTTTCAATCTGATGTATTTGTAGATAAAATAGTCATACATTCAGCTTAGTTGCTTTCAGCTATTTGCGCTCATGGCAATAGCCTTCACCAGCAGAGGTAACTTTGAAATTTTTGCCCCAGGTTTTGCCTCTCAGGCAACAGAGAGTACAGTCTGACCTATACCTTATTTACCACAGAGCCAGTGCCCAGTCTTGAACCAGTTTTTTTTTTCTGATTCGACTGCCGAAGAACCAGTTTGAGGCCAGCAAAACTGGGTCCAGAGCAGCACGAAGTCTTTGCTGGGCCAACTGAAACTTCGTGAGACCGTCATATTTAAAAAAAATCAGAGCTAGAGAAGCATCTTGTCTGTCTAATCCAAACAAGAAGAAAACAAGACCTTCAGTAGCCTATGGAAGTGAAGTGGACTGTCTGTCTAACATAATATACATGTCAAAAGGACTTGCCAAGATAAAGCTGTAATCTATAATACTTGCCCAGTTATGTTGACAGTAAGCGAGGCTAATATTAACTAGCAGCTAGTTTGACAGATAGACAGACAGACACAAGACCTGGGAGGTCACCGCTCATTTTACTGCAGTGAGGACAGCATGATCCTTGCAGCAAGTCCTTTTGAAATATGCTGCTGGCTCTGATGCGTCTTTAGTGGTTAAACACGAGATATAATTACATATCTTATAAAAATGTCTCTCTGACTTTGACGTTTGATCATTACACTTACTATTTAATATGCAGACTGGACAGTTCACTTCATTTACCTAGATAAAACTAATGCAGTTTAATACGTATAAAGCAATATTTGTTTTCAGTAGTTTGTGGTGCTGTTGAACTGTACTGGGTTGCCAACCTCTGATAAGGGTCGTCTTTTTGTAAATTATTGCTCCTTTATAGGATTTTCGGGCTAATAGAAGGCTTTGATATCTGCTGTGTGCGCTATGATTGACAGGTGTGACTGACAGCTCACTGCCTGTGCAGTCGGACTTTCTGAGCTTTTGTTTATTGAACATTTTGTGTTGACAGGCAGCTCTTTTGTAGTGGTGGTTAAGAAGTTGGACTCAGACCACCAAAAGATTCTGCCATACAAATGTTTCACGAAGTTCTCTGTTCATTTAGATACATGAGCTAATGTCACCATTAATTTGGTATTCAGAAAGTTCCGTCAGCTGGTCTGCAAATTAGTGAGGTTTGTATTAAGTAAAGTTGACTTCACTGTTATCAAGCACAACTCTGTGTTAATATTTAGCAAGGTGCTGAAATGACATGGTGACGTTTAGCATAATATTTCCTAGTTAGCGTTAGCGTTAGCGTTTAGCGTTTCCCAGTTCACTGGAGAGTGATTTCCTGTTTCAGTGTCACATGGTTTCTCCACTGCCCCGCCCCTTTTGGAGACTAGCAGCAGATCCTGTCTCATTCCTTCCAATGGGAGAAGTGAACGTGATTTACAGATTTCAAATGATTATTTATTTATTTTTTGCCCCAAAATCACCCGATTAAATATCGGACCAATTTCCCACAAGCCACGTTTCTCCTGAACATTCTGACATTAAAATGCCATTTTTAAGATACACAGATCAGGAGAAAATGGACTTTGATTTTGCGAGATCTCGCAACAAAAATCTCGTCTGGAGGAGGTAAAAATGAGCAGGAAAATAAATCGAGTGATAATTCTGATAAAAATAATGTTAGTTACCAGTTTGTATTGTATTTAGACCTTATTAAGCCACATTCATTCCATTTAGGAGGCATGAAGTGAACCATTTCATATCATTGTCCTTACACGAACAAATCACTTTGTTTATGTTTCTGTGCCTCCTGAAGATTATTAAGAAGATTAGAGTATGTAAAGTTTTATGGATCACAAAGTTTAATGAGGAAAACTCTAAAACAGCAGACTCATAACTGCCTGACACAAATATTCACTCTCTTTGTGAGGAATTTTGTCCTTTCTTGTGAGTTCAGGTTCAGTGTTTGCTCTGGAGAGATTTACTGTTTCCCAAAAACATGTTAATTAGAATCTGTCTTTTTCTTAGTTGATGGACTGGTTCCACTCACGCAGTCAAAGATTACCAGGGTTTTTAACGCCCTCAAGTATTGGTGGTAGATTTTGAGAGAAAAGCAAAAACGGACTAAAAACAACCTCGCCTCAAAGTCCATAGCTCTAAAACGTAATCCACAATTTTATTTTAATACATAGAAAATAAACTTGAGCTTCATTCTTGACATTCATGATGTAGAGCTCCAGATGACATCTTCAAATGTCCAACAAAAAGTGTGAAAACTGGTAATTTGGCATTTTTGCTTACATTTAGATCATTGTAGAATCATTTTTGCTTTAGTGACCATGTGACTGATTCATTTAACACTAATTTAAAGGATGAATAAATACATGAAGGTTTTTCATCTGTTGAGCAAGATATATTTTCTTAGAAGCAAATTAACACTGATTTTCCATCTGTACTGTATTTACTTTATATGATCTGATAATAAACTCTCTTTCTCGTGATTAAAATTAGCTGCATGTGTGTGGCGGGAGCATTTTACGGTGCCAGTCTGTGTTATGAGACAGCGATGATGAGCTTCTCATTCCCACAGATCAGTGTGATCAACCACTTATGATTAATCATGGCCAAGTGATTCCATGATTAATGTTTATAATCACAGAGCTGCAGGACACGCGCTCACATCCTTCAGCATGTTTACAGTTTTCCACCTATTACGAGCAAAGATGGAGAGCTGCATTTACAGTTCAGTAACCTTTACGACGGCAGAGTCTCATCAGCATTTTATTTTCTTTGTAACCCTCCGAGTCATCTACAAATGTCAAAATAAAACAGGCCCATGAAATGTTCAGGCTTGGCTTTCACCGTGTCTTGATTTAGTCGAGGGCGTTCCACTCTCGTTCCTGTTTTTATGAGAGCTTTTAATTTTTATTGAAGGACAGTGCAAAGTAAATGGTTCCTCATCTAAGGAAGATTAAATGGTCTTATACAATTTACAGAAACACGAGGGCATATGGGACAAAGGCCTGGAATGAGCTTTCCAGCACGTCCTCTAAATAATGTGGAGGGAGGTGCAGAGGGAGACGAGCAGCGAGGAGGACGTGTTTCTCTGCAGACACATGTAAATCAATTTATATTGATCTAAACTATACAGGCAGCAGCTCTGCATTCATTGATTTAACAATTAGATAACTGCTGTATCCATCCAAATAGAAAATTATATTTGATGGAGCTAAAATCTGCCAGTCATATGTGTTCATACTTTGATGTCCTATGCTCTATTTTATAGTATTTTTATGCATACCTTGATAGATCATGTATGAAACCCTTGTTCCTGGAGAGTAAGATTCACTTAAACATCGTGTTTAAAGCAGCTGTAGTCAATGTTTTTAAATTGACAATCCATCCGATGACTTATTGACACAACTACAGAAAATTATCCCGGAGTCTGCATTTTTTTCCAGCTCTGTGAAGCTTTAAAGTGGCTGTTAGCTCAGTGTTTTGCTGTCCAGTCTGAAACTTAATGCTCTGGTTGACTCTCTTGGCTCTCATATCGTCCACCACCTGTCCAGCAGACACCAGTTAGAGACCGGGACGTTTCGCAGCTAAAGAGCCAGATATTCTTCTCAGGAGTTGGTGGTGACCAAAGCAGAGCAAAAAGGACAGGGTAGTGTTGTTTCAAATGAAACTGGAATTGATGATAGCAACATTCTTCTTCTTATTTTTGTAAATCTACCGGCCTGTTTGTGCACTTAACTTCAACCCTGCTTTTACTTTTCTTGCTTGTGCAAGAAAACGCACGTGTCATGTCATTGCTTAAGTAGCAACAAAACTAACGATAGTGATATCAACTTAAAATCCAGTGTTGGTTTTGCTTTTGTTGCCTTTAAGTGGCCAACAAAAAAAAATCACATTTTTAAGGTACTTTTTACTTGTTTTCTGTCATTCATTTGTCTGTGTTTATACATCTCGGTTTAACCGTCGCAGGTTTGCAGGGATTTATTATATATTTACTTATTCTTAGTATATTTCAAAAGAAATGCAAATGATTCTAATTTTATATGTGTAAACTGTCAGGAAGGTGTGTCTTCAAGTCATTCACTGGCTTCATGGTGAAAGTTAAGGGAGGTTAAAGTTGTTAAAACAGAATTGTGTTTTATGCTTTGGAAACATTCCCTTCCATTACAGATTTACTTTTCAAAATCTGAGCTGAGTTAAATGCTCATTCATCATCATTAATAATAACACTATAATGAAGTAAATAAAATGTTCTGGACGGTGCCTATCTGCATAATCTAAACTTCTGACAGCATTTAAATCCAGACCATCTACTTGTAATCACTTTTTACTACGCCGCTTGTTACTCTTACTTATCTTCCACAAGGGGAATTCATGATCACTCCATTATAAATCTATCCAGTAGAGAATATCATATTGTTTATAACCATGGTGATTGCTGAGCAGCATAATATTTTGTGTTTTTATTGTACAAAGCCGCACCCTCTCATATTTTTCCGATCTTTTGGCTGCTGTTTGTCTTTTTCCTCCCTGTCTTTGAGGGCCAGTAAAGCATGGCTTTCAATTCCCCTGCTCTGGTGTTTTCACTCAGGAATAGGAGTGATGAGCAAACGCTTTCAGACTCAATCCTTGAGCAAAGGGCTGTGCTGACAGGGATTATTATTTATTTGTCATGGTGGATGTAATAAGCTGTAGATACAGGATGGAGGGCCTGTGATTTATTGCTCTGTCGACCGCCACTAGCAGGACGTGCGCTGTAGCGTGCAGGATGAATACCGCACTGTCAGTTCTGTCCATCCGTCACCATCACCCTCTCCCCCGCCGCCGCCGCCGCCTCTCTCGCACTCCCTCCCATTTCATGCCACAATACATAAACAATCTTTCATTATTTTGATACCTTCTTCTCCATATTTGTTTTCTGCACCTAACGTGGGGCCCAGGTTTTATGTATCACATTATTTTGAGTCTACGGGCTGTGGAGTGATCATAAAGCAGTTGATGTTTTCATAGACTCTCATCTTTTTTTGTGCATGTTTTAGTACTTTCAGACTCCACCTTATTTTAATTGATATTTAATGAGTCACAGGACGTTGACTAAAACATACAAGGTCTCATTAGGAGATCTAGAGAATCCATAAACTAAGAGACCTCTACATAAATACACATATAATGTATATGTACTTATAATAAGACTTATCAAAGACCTTCACAGCTCAGTGTGAAGGAGTTGACAAAATAGAGGATGTCCGGTGGACAGTGATGCACATAATGGCTGCCAATAAAGAAAGATCAATATATGTTCCTCTTGCCATTAGTGCTGACTGATAAATCATGTTTTCATTGTCATCGATATGAACATGCACGATAAACACATTGTAAAAGCCTGGCTGAAATGCGACGAATGAGAAAAATAACGTTTAGCGACTTCAGTTTTCTGTCCAGTGTTGGGACACGTACACATTAACTCAAGTACGTTTCTCATTTAGTATAAAATGTGATCAAATTGTATATCTACTATGTTTATTAAATATTTATTTTGATAATCTGCCCGGTGCTGAAGAAACCTGCCGCTGTAGTTTATTGTTAGCTTGTTAGCCTTAGCTTATAAGCCTTTTATTTCCATATAAAAGGCTTATACGTAGAATGTAGAATATGACATTCATTCTGTTGCTCTGCATTTTATTGCCGTGCAGGAATGGCGTCTTTTGGCAGATTTCCGGACAGTGCGGGTCAGGAAAGCCTTTGGGACAAATTAGTTTTGTCTCCGGCTCCATTCATTTGGTTTATGATCAAATTTCCAGCGTTGTTTTTGATTGGTCGTCTCATCTGGGAGTCAGTCAGCCACCCAGTTTAAGTTTCATTACTTTGATGGAGTACAGGGTAATTAGTGATCTGTAACCTTTTACATTTCAGAAGTAACCTTCCTAACACTGAATATCAACGCAGTGTAATCCTATGACTCTGATGTTTGAGATGGATTTATAGAAAGAATGAAAACAATTAAAACGCAGACTAAAAACTCCACAGCTTCTCTTTCTTCTCTCCCTCATTTCTTATTTTGTCTTTGTTTGATTGTTTGGGATTAGTAAAAAATATTGGAGGGATAATTCAGCTGTTTCCTAATATTATGTCCATGCTGTTCAATTATTCAGATCTCTTTCTTGGAAATATGCAAGCAGACGCGAGGATGGATGGTCATATTTTTATCGCAGTTGTGTAAATGATAAAAACTGGCTGTAATTTTGACATTTTGAGGAGAAATTACAGCTTTGCGCCCTCATATTTCAAAGCTGCATTGACGAAATAAGCCTGTCGTCCACTGGCAGCAGCGACTATAAAGGTCCAAGTAATTACGGCTGTGCAGTATTTTGCTGCAGCTTTTAATGTTATTGAGCTGCATCTTACAAAACGGTTGACTCTCTTGCCTCTCTGTAGGTCATGTAATCTTGTTAAAAGCCTTCATGGTTTTAGGATTATGTTATTGAAATGTCACTTAATTGGATAAACATTTTTCATGGCGTAAACAGCACAGTGCCGGGTTTCTGTTTAGCCGCCGTGGATATTGTTTACACGGCAGGGGGATTTGCGTAAGTGGAACTGACTCTGTAAACAGCGGCTCCCACTAGAGGCTTTATGTGAAAAGCAGGCTGAGAGGGGAGGCATCAGGGAAAACACTTAGCCCACATATCAGAGTTGCGGACATGTGCTTGGCGAGAGGGAGCGAGCACGTTGGTGACAGCGCTTAATTAATATGAGGAATTGCCTTTGTGTCCGGGTAAACGACTTGAGCAGGAGCCGCTTTGTTGTTTAAGCCCACTCAGCTGAGTGTTTGGTGGGAGTTTTTTTTTTTTTTCTTTTTTCTGTGGAGTAAGCTGTAATCTGCGAATAACATTACACCCCAGAATGGGAAGCACAGGGCAGCCAAATTTTCATCCCTGTTTTCTTTCTTCCAGCCAAACAGCTGACACTTCCCTCTCCTCAGATGTCATTTACCACAACTCTGCTCAGTATCTGTCTTATTTAAAGCCTCATTTTTCCTCGGCAAATTGTTATTTATGGACTTTTGTTTGTTCCCAGGCATCATTACTAACAATACAGCTAATAGCAATCATTTGTTATTCGGCGCTGGTGCTGATGCTTGGGATGGGGGCAGTGAAGTGAGAATACTCATTTGGAGGTTGAGGAAAGCCTTGACAGGACCCATTTATAACGAGATCATTCTGCAATGTCCAGCCTATTAATAACCCTCCATCGCAGTCTAATTAGTGCTCCCTGATGTAAACGAGTCTGAATCGAGGAGCTGTGTGAATTTTAATGTTTGTGTCATCTCGGCTTCTTTTAAGTAGCTGAACTATAAAATATTAGATTATGGATTAGATCACCTTTATTCTACTGCAGTGTATTTGTGTTTGTCTTTAGCTAATTATGTCATAATATATGTCTGCAGCGCTCCTCCTCATATATCATCCTAAATAGCATTTAAACTCGCCAATGGTTGTTAGGAAGTAGTGCTGCAACGCACAGAATGTTTTTGTTTTGTAGATTTAATGTTCATGAAACGGCATTTGACAAAACATTCTCACTTCTAAGTTCATTTAGTAGCGGTTTTGATTATGTCACATGATCTTCGTCAGCAGATAGAGTTTAAATTTTATGTCAAGTCATCACCAGTCTGCCTGTATTTTCATTTCCACATCTGCGTGTCTCGTATATACAGGGGAATTAGATTGTGAAAAGGTATTAGCCCTAAGTAGGCAAAGATATAAAAAGCACTAAGTTAAAATCACAGAGTAACTCACGATGCAATACGATCACAATACGTTGCCCAATAACGATGGTATTGCGATACATTGGAAGGCAATCATCTATGATACATCACAATATTTGTGTAACTGAAGAAGTAAAAATACCTCACCCTAACCCTGCATGCATAAAAAATATCAATATGTATATGATACGATGTATTGTTTCTGTTGTACGATAGATGCAATGATTAATCGAGTAGTTACTGACAATTGGATTAATGGCCAAAAAGGTTGAAAAGTGATTAATCTGCAATGTTTTAGTAAAGAATTGAAAATGATCTAATTCCAGCTTCATTTGAATATACTCTGCTTTCTTTACTCCTATGACATTAAACTGAATTTCTTTGATTCGTGGACCACACGTTACATTTCAGTCGTCTTGGGCTTCGCGAAACCCATATTTTCCGCTTCACAAACATACACTCTAAACATTAAACACTGTGTTCACAAACAGACATGATCACACCTGACAATAGCTGTGAGTTATGTATATAGTGGCGGTGAAGTTTATTGTGCAAAACGGAGGAAGAGGGTCAAAGGTCAAGTCTGCATGAGGACGCTGCGTCCACACCCACCACCATGTGAATGAAAACCCTCTGCATTTATACAGAAATTGATATTGAACTAAATATTTGTGGTGTTTTGTACTGATGACTAAAATCAGCTTCACTTTGGCTAATGAACATTATGACTTAGATTGCTTATTATTAGTTATGTATTATCATTTACGGCCCTATTTATTACATATAGTATGTTACTTACACATATTAAAAGCTAAACAACTAGAATATCAACTCCGGATTTGATATAAAAATTGCTACAGACTTCACCACTAAATCCTGGTGAAACCTGTAATAATGTCTAGTGTTTTTATACAATGTCTTTAAATATCCTTATGTAACCTGCTGCATTTTGCTTGACTCAGTCCATTTTCTTCCTTCTGGGGATGTGTGTCGCACATTAGCATCGGATGCATCAGGTAACTGCTTTCAGTTTATCCATGTATATTTTAACTGCCCCTAACATGATTAAATAATAAATGTTTAGTTGTTTTAGTTTAGTTTTATTATTTCCGGTCACTAGTAAATACTAACAGATTCACCGTCCAGTTATGAAAGAGGTTAAATCATATACATCATATCAGAAATAAATCAAAGTCAAACATGATATTGTTACTGAAAATAAAGGTGTAAGTCTGTACCATTAACACTTAAAGCACTCACACAGTGTAAAGTGAAAAGAGATAATTAAAAGATGACTGATGATAATTGTATCTTTATCAGGACGGCTGAATCCTCCACGTGGACCATCTTAAGTCCCTCTTTCGTCTTCCTTTGCTCTGCGTCTTTCTCTCCAAAGCACAGTTGACTTGCTGCTTATCAAGGCCTAATTAGTGATACATTTTCTGCCCGTGATGTCTATTGATGCACTTGAGAAGGCAAATTGAGTTGTAGCCTGACCCGAGAGCCAATCCTTCTTGAAAACGGTCCCCCTCTTTACCTTCCTGCCTCTCTCAATCTCACCTCATTCACTCCACCTCCCCCACTCTCTCTTTTTTCTCCAGCGCTGTCTTTCTTTCCGAGGCCAGGAGTGGTCTGGAGAAATGAGGTGCAGCATTAGTGTTTTTTTGCTTGCCTCTGCAATAGAAAACACTGCACGTCAGGGGCCCCGTCAGCAGATCGGGGAGATGCAGATGGGAGGTGAAAAAGCTCCCCGGTGGCAGTCGGGCCCTGCTCGGATGTGATTGCAGCCGCCAGGATGAAGTCAGCACTGACAAAGTGCGCCCATTGATGGATGGACAAAGCCGGGAACTGGATGTGAGAATGGATGGGGCCAGAGTGGGAACTTAACACAGACAAACAAAATGAAAGACAGAGAGGAATTACCTGCTAAAGCATTCCGGCTATACAAATCCCAGAGCAATTTACTTACTGCTAACTGAGCACAGGAGGATTGTTTGCATCGGTACAACAGCGGGAATGGCTTTCATTCAGCTGATAGAGGCTTCCTGGTTTTACACTAGTGTTTTATGATTGCCTGTTTTTCACGTATAGTCAGGCTCATACATATTAAGTGGAGACATGCTCAGTCACCTAAGCCTGAAAGAAGAAGACACAACCAGAGTAGAAGTGAACGTTAAGGGATGCTGTCATTTACAGCTGCAAAGATTAGCCTGTTAATGAATTAATCTGCAACTGCTTTGTTAGTTGAAGCCTGTTTTCCAGCAAAATATCAGAGTCGCAGCTTCTCAGATGTCACTATTTGATGCTTTTTAAATAAAAGAAGCAGTTGCTTCACACTTCACCTTTGGCTTAAAGATGATAATCTGTGTTTTAGTTACTTTCCGTTGTTGAAGACACAATGGATTGATTGTCAGATTAATTAATAAAGGGAATATTTATCTTTATCAATTTATCTTATCACAGTCCAAAATCCCAAATTACATAAAAAAGAAGATGCAACTGACAAAGAAACGTCATGTGTAATAGTAAAACACTGAAAGGGACCATTTTACTGCACAATGACTACTTTTACTTTTCATACTTTAAGTACGTTTTGCTGAGTTTGTACTTTTACTTAAGTAAAGGATCTGAATACTTTTGTCACCACTGCAGTTCAGCAAAAATGTCAAAATGTCACATGTTGCAGCTTCCAAAATGGGAGAACTTGTCATAGCTGATAGAAAAGTGAGTATCTTTAGCTTTTAGATTGTTGGTTGAATACAAAGAGGCAATTTGAACACTTCACCTCATGAAAACATGACAATCTGTGTTTTTAGTTATTTTCTGTTGAACGTGATCAATTGTCAGAATACCCTACATATTAATTAATAATGAAAATAGTTATAGAAACTTAAGATGGAGCTGACAAAGGTTTGTCAACTTTTGACATTGTTAAAAAACTGTCACAGCTATGATTATGCATGATTATTTTCCGGTATCGATTAGTTGATTAGTATATAAAACCCGGGGGGAGAAGACTGAATATTTTGTTTCAGACCCAGCTGTAACTTTATTTTTGGTGTTGTAAGGGTCACATTGTATGCACGACACAAGTAAAAGAAATTTTATGCAATGTATTAAAATAGAAGACCAGGAAAATCACCAAATTAATACAAGTATTTGACATTTTACTTGAAAAGGGGATTAACTGATTATCCAACTTACACATTTTCTGTTCATCAAGTAATATTGGATTGACTGCTTGCTGTGGCTCTAAAGTTTATCCTTTTCCTCTGTCAACTAATCCTTTCATCTGTAACCCACACTGTAAATTTAGGCTGTGTGAAGCAGTTTTATATGGCCTATGTGCCCAAGCACAGTTTAATTTGTCCTGCCTCGATGTGGACAGTAAAACACAAGATATTTTAGGTACCTCATGGCCTGAAGAGAACTAATAACCCCTGAAACTCGGGGCCAATAACCTTCCCAAATCCAGGACCTTTGTGGGGGGTAGAAGAGTGTGCTCCCTTGTTGGGGAATGAATTCTCATTACCGTTGCACTAGCACTACATTAAATGTCAGTGTTGCTGCTGGATGGGGGCTGGAAGATTAAGACTAATGCTGTTGGCCCCAGGAACTCCGATTAGAAGTCTTCTCATTAATCAGAGTCTCAGAGATGGAAGCAATTTAAAGGCCCGGTCCTTTCCGAACACGGGGCAGGGCAGCACCCTGTCACAGACGAACCGGCGACGCACTTGCACCCATTCACTATCCCTTCATTACCGACACCAAGGACGTGTGAAGGCCATAACCCGGCGCTCCTCACTCCCAGTTTATCGGAGAAACAGGAGATCTCACTTCACTCTCGGGCTCGGGGAACTTTTAAGTTGAAACTGTTTTTGCATTACACACAGGCCCGGACGATAAAACGATACCGATATGTACCAGCGACAGACATTTCATCTATAGCAATCAGAAAATGGTTGGAGGTTTTCACTTAAAAGCATTAAATACAAACCGCTATGAAAGCTCATAAGAAATACACAAAGTTCAGTTGAATGAACAAACCCCAAATGAGCTCCCTCCCTGGCTCATAAACAGATAATCATGGAAAATGTCAGACTGAATGACTGTGACTTTTAAGAGTCAAGATTCACTTTATTTTCCCTCATTTGTCATCCACACAAACCATTAAAAGACATTCAACATACGTAAAGGACCTAGCAAGACGATTACAGAGAACATGGAAAGATGTACTACAAACACTGATGTTAAATACATAAAAAAACTCGGAGTTACTGCGGAGTTAAGTTAAATATCTAAATACTCTCCATTACAACACAGAAATGAAGTAGGCTTTTGTATTAATTGCTTTTAAGTGATACAGTGATACATTACTGATTGTTCTCATCTTCTACTTTATTGCCTGTGTGTTTATAAAGTGGTTAAATTCAAAGTAAAGTGCCTAAAATTAATATAACACAACATTTCAACCAAGACACTTGAAGCTCGTTGGCAAACATTTTGTAAATATTAGGAACGTTCTTGAATTGTTCCCCTCGTTTTCAGAGTACAGCTGGGTTTGCTCCCACTTCTTCTTGCTCTATTTCTATTTCAGGAAGTTTTGGGTTATTTTAAGACGAGACTCAAGTCTGTGCAGGTTTCTACAAGTCGCAGGGACTCAACTCGGGCACTTTGAACACTTAACCTTAGGCTGTAATACATTATAGTCATTTTTTAAAAACTTTCTGTTGTTGAAGACACATTAGTTGATTCTTGTCCGCATGGAAATACTTATCTTGTCTCACATTGTGTTACCAAAAGCAAAGTTACATAAACAGTACATGGGACTGACAACGACTTGTGAACTTTAGTTCTTCTTTTGGGTCGGTCTGTAAAACATTAGTAAACACTGAAACAAAAAGCAGTTGAAATATTATGGAGACTGTCGTGGAGGTGACAACATCTGTTTTGTCTGGCCAAAAGTGAATATGTTGATTTTTTTTTGGCTCCACACTTTAGTTTTGCTTGTATTAGATTTTATTTTCCAAACTTGGGAGAAAAGACAGAATATTTGTTTTAGACCAAGCTGTGAAATAAACTGTTTTTTGTCACGAAATGTAATGGATTGTGACTGCAACTATATTTTTGGTGCCATATAAATCCATGAGGGTTAATGCTTTCTGGCATTTAACGTATGCAAACAACAGTATTTGTGTTTTTACAGAAATGTTTTTTTTTCCAGATCCACATACGTTTTATATGTATCATCTCATGAAACATTTCTGTGTCAGAGTCCAAGGTTATCCATGTCAGTGTGATAACAGAAGGACAAAGAGAAGATCTGAGGTTTAAACCTGTGTTTGGTTCTCAATTAGCACCTGTCACAGGAGAAGAGCTGCTGGGCTCCCGCTCTCGGTGACACCCAATAGATGGGCTCCTGCTTTGTAAACCACCAGAGACCGAGCCAGCTCCTCGGTGGGAGTCAATGTATTCTGTAAACAGGGAGGCAAAGGCAGTGAATCTCTCATAAATCTTGTGGTCTATGGCGGTATCATTTCCTTCAGCTGACCTTGGCGAGGTTTGCTGGATGGGAAGCCTGCGTGGAGGGAGGAAGAAAAAAAAAACTGGTTTGATATACGAGTAAGAGGAACAAGGGATGCCATGAATCAGAGCAGCCGGTGATTAGCTGTGAAATCTTACACATGTGAGCTCTCTCATAACCCAAACTACCTCATGTCTCCTTTTATCTGCCAGCTTTGGGGTGTACAAAGCAGAAAATAACTCCAAACATGACATTAGCTTCTGGTAAGAAAAAGGTCAGAGCTGGTTAGAAAGATTTTTTTCGGCACACAGGCTGCAGATCAGAGTCATTGAGCACATTTATCTCCCCCCATCTGCGTTTCAAACAAATACTTATCAACAGGCCATGAAGTAATCAATGAGGATAATCCATCTGGGAGCCTGTCGATATGGTAATGACTCTGTCTCATCGTTATTGCTACACAGCCATAAATCATTCGCTTTAGCAGAATGCTTAGCAGCTGTTGCAACAATCCTGTGGTTGTGTGGAATAAAGTGCTGCCTTTTGTGATTAATGCCTCAGCATTGTGCTGATTGTTTTCAGATTTTCAAAAAAAAAAAAAAAACCCTGGATGGATTGTATATCAATAAGTCAAGGGGGCTCTAACAATAAAGTAGGCTGCAGGTATATGAGTCTCACTCATTCACGGGTCCTATTATGCTTTTTTAACACTGCATTTATACATGCAGCTGTGACTGATGTGAAAGGAGCAACTCAAGTGTTAAAAGCTCACCTACCTGACATCACTCCCACATGACTGACAAGTCTATTAATACAGGAACTAGCAGTTAGTAAATATTGTAACTCTAATTTATTCATGTTAGCTGTAGCTGCTAAATATTTTAATAACTCGTGTTAACACAGCAGGAAACCGTTTGCAAAAACACTGCAGTGTTCCTCACAAAGACAAATGTTTATTAGAAATCTAGCAGCAAGGATTAAACGATTAGTCGATCAAAACGAAGGTGAATGTATTCATCTCTTAGCTTACGTTCAACCTGCGTTTCATCTCAGAATATATTGAGTTAGAGGATTCATTTAAAGTACAAAAATAATAAAAAAAGCAATTCACAAAATATAAAACGTTAAGAATAAATAAAGGAATCGCAACAAAAAAACGGATAAACAGTGCTGATAAAAACAGTAGAAAGCAGTTCAGTAAAAGATCAAAACCATTAAGACACAATGTTATGTTAAAATGCTATCAAGTAATTTCAGCTATTTGCTAAATATTAACACAGGACAGATGTGTTTGATAACAGCAACACTAACTTTACATTATGTATGAATCATTAACTAGCAGCCTAGCTAGCAAAACTTATAATGCATTACAAAATATTAGCTAACATAGCTAATGTTATGCTAACAGCCCAGGTGTGTTAACCAGGTGTAATTAACGCCAAACTTAATGAAACATTAACATGTGAGAATTCTCTGACGCTCTCGTTAGCGTGACTTCTTAAACACAAACAGTGGAGGTGTTTGTCAAAAAACACCCTTTTATTCAATAAACAGAAGCTGAATCACACGTCAATCAACGCCCACAGGACAGACCCCAAAGCCTTCTATTAGACCTAAAATCGTATTAATGGAGGAATATTTTACAAACCGACCACCAGTATGATTATTAGATGCTCCAAACAAAGTGAACAAGACCATAAAAAAAATCAACTTGAGTATTTATAGAGAGAAGTTGATGTTTTTTCAATGGGCGTCCATTAGAGCCAGGATTTGTTTTGAGCCAGCATCTAGTGGCCGTCAGTGGTATTCAGCTTCCATCTGCGGTGGTTAGCCCTTGATTTTTATCTCCATCTGGGAAACCTCCCAGCTCACCACTGCATCACAGTTTCTTTGTCAGTTTTTCCTGAAAACACCTTACGGGCCGGGTTTTCCCCCCTGTTTCTGTCATCTCAAAAATCATTCTCTCACATTTTCCATCCATGCTTTGCATTGCACTGAGGAAAATCTTACATCACCTCCAAAACATGTTTGGCAAAGCAAATTATTATGTCAAATATATGTCAGATATCGACCTAATTTGAAGGAGAATGGGCTGCTGGTGCCGTGGGTGTGAAGTGCAGGTGCTGTAATAGATTAGTTGAAGAGTTGTTGCTGTTCATGTGCTTGACTGATACTGGATTTTTGGGGCAGATGCAGATATTAGGGAGTAAAAAATTCTGACACGATGTTGGCCGATATGTAATGGAGGCAGGACATTTTACAGTTTAACTTTACACTTTATTATCTAAAATGGCTCTTACAGCAGTGCACTATACATTAAGCTTCACTTATAACAGTATAAATAAAAAAAACCCACAAATACAATAAAGGAGGGGTGGGTAATACGGCCCAGATTTTCCATCACAGTATATGTAATTTTATAACAATCACAATATAGTAGTTGTTCTGTAAATTGTATTTAAAATGGTTTGAATGAACTGCAGTCGGCTTCATCACATTTGATCGTTTTCTTTTGTTTTGAAATTTCCAAACAAAGACTTCCTGTTCACTCCGTGTCACATTCACTCTCCTCCATGTTTGTTGTGTTGCCTTGAAGCAAACTTCCTTCCTGCGTCCATGAGGAAGAATGCAAAGCACTCAAATGACAAAAAATACTGCCATAAAAAGTGTGATTTGCAGCACAATGATAACGGTGTAAGTCAGTGGTTCTTCATTTACTTCATTATAATCTTGTTATGTCTTTTACAACTGGCGCCTCTCCTCTACATTTCACACGTCTTTGTTGAGGTCAACATTTATAAACCCTTCCAGAGAACATTGTTCTTCTGTTTTCATTAGGAAAATGAATTCACGTATCATATACCCAATAGAAACAGCTCTGCTATCCATTTGGGAAACACAGCTGTAAATGATAGAGCACAATATGTAATGATATATGTTTTTCTGTCATCACAAAGCACAGCCCTATGACAAAATATATGTAACTTGAATTAAGAAGTTAAGCATATTTTCCCACATTACATGTTCTGTAAAAAAAAAAAAAAAGTGATCATATTGGCAGCTTTCGGAAAATACATCATGATTCTGATATTTCTGTGACGGACCCATAAAATCCGACATATCCGATAAATCAGTCGGGCTTTCCTTCCATTACAGTCATTCACTTTGTGCTCTCCTCTGATGATTTTCTAATACTGCTCTGACCTCATGAGCTCTGAACACATGCGAAACGTTTATGAAACATTTGAGTTCATGTCCACAGCTCGTAAGGCTAGAATCTCAGGCCAAACTTCATTTATTTTGGCCTTGTAAGACACAGAGAGGAGGAGAGGGAGGCAGGAAGGAGCTGCAGACGTAGGCTGAGTGAAGGAAGAGAGACAATTAAAACTGATAGCACTCGTCCACATGAGTGTCAACAGCAGCCAGGATGGAAGCAATTTATTCAACCAATCATCCGAGTACATGAAGTGCGCCGGTGTTGAGCTGCTGCTGCAGCATTGGGACGCTGGAAAATGTGATAGTTGTTTCCTCCTTATGAATCACTAGAGGCAGGATGCTCGCCGGACGCAAAGTGGATTGTTCGGTGTCCTGATAACAATTTAAATCCTGTTATGGATAATGCTGGGTAATGCCGTCCTGAAAATTGAACATGACAGTCAAGCGATTTATTATCTTTGTGTTCTTAACCTTGTTTGTCCAACCATATCCTTTTGATCCTCAGGAAGGTGCACTCTTGATGCATTTTTCATTGCGTGTAGATTGTGCACAGCCAGATAAAACCGACAGAGAAAGACGGGGAGAGCGTGATATATGTGTCTACAAGCGCAAAATGGTGTAAGACTGAACACCAAATGGTCCCAAAATACTTTCAGATGTCACACAAAGCAGGAGATAGACTGTATTTATCTGTGGTTAAAATACCGCGGCATTATACGGAGTTAAATCTTTCACAGGGCTATTAATCACATTGTAATTTTAGCTAGGAGACAGTTTCAGACATTTAGCAGATGTGAAGCAGTGTTTGGCGTAAGCAAACAACAGTGAATTAATCATCAGAACAGCTTTTTTTTTTTGAATGAATGAAGATGGTAATCATTCCTAACTTGTTATCTTGTTGAACTCCTTTCATGTCAGTAAAGGTCATTACACACTGGAGGCCTTTTTTGTGTTATTATCATATGTTGCAATAGTATTTTTCCTGCCAATATCCTGTTTATGAACACTTGCACATCAATAACAGATTTTGTCTCTTTCCCTTTTTTGGATCCAGGGTTTTTTTTTTTTACGTGGAAGTGTGAAGGAGTCACATGAGGACCTTTTGGAAAGCTCAAAAACTGAATTTCCATCGATTGTTAGATTGTTTCTGCTGGAAAAAAACCCACAAAAACTAAAAAGATCAACATGAGGACAACATGCCGAATTTGGCAAACTCTCCTTTTCAGCAATGGATCGACCAGTGTTTGTGTTTTTTCTTTCTTTTATTCAGCAGAAGCAGCACCATCATCATTTCATTTTTTTTTTTCATTGTGCTAATTTTTTAGATGCTCTACCCAGATTCAAAAGATCACTGACCACATGGGCAAAAGCAGCATCAATACCGAATATTCCACTAATAATCAGAATAAAAGCCCAATCAGTCGAGACTGACCAAATCAGAAGGAATTTTCAATCGCGTTGAGAAGGGTGGCGTAAACCCTTGATAATCCATTCAATAGGAAAATATTAGCACCTGCAACCATCTAAACACTTACTCTGGTTGTTTCTCTCATGTTTCTGTCTTTCCTGAAAACCTGTGAGGTGTAAATGTGCACAGAAAGAATAGATTTAATCTAAACCAGAGGTAGAAAAACAAAACTTTTTCGTTGGAGACCTCCACAGATTTAAGGATTGTTGAACGCTTTGATGGTCGAAAGGCTCCGAACAGCGAGTTGTTATCATAGAAGAGTTTGTAAAGATGAACAAAGCCAGAATCCACCTAACCACTGACCAAATCAAAAACTACTGGAAAACTTTGAAGGCCTCTTATTTACAAGGCTAAAAGTCAAAACAACAAAAAAATGGGCCATTTTTCAATTTTACAGCCGTACGGTTGACGTAATAGGAGAGTGATCTCAATAAAGTTGCAAAAACCTTCCTCTTCTACTGCTCCGTCACCTTCTTCTCCTACTTCTGTTATATTTCCAGCAGACGAGACACATCACAGCAGATCTTCTACTTTATTTAGCATCCATGTAAACACTTAAGCTTGAATCTCTAATGAGAATGAATCCAAACAAGTTGAAGAAATACTCCCTAAGCTAATGACTCTCAGACAAAACAAGAAATGAGAAAGTCACACATTTGAAATGCTGAAACTAGCCAAGTGTTTCAGAGATGATCAAAATAGTTTTTTTTTTTTGTGGGTTTTTTTTTTTTGCAGCTCTACTAACGACCCAAAGAGTTGTTGAATAACTGACCCAGAGGCATGTGCTCAGCCTCTTTCTGTCCAGCTGCCTTTTTAGGCCCAGCTGCTAACGCCAAAATAATCCCCAACAAACAGGCCTCCCATCAACCCCTCCTCCTTGTTGTTGAGCGCCCCCACTCTTGTGGTCCTGAGCTGACACCGGGGCTGGCCTTTGCTCTGATTTAAGACCCTGGCCTGCTGATGACCCTGCTTGCCGCATGCTCTCCCTCCCCTGCGCTATCTCTGGCTCTCGTTTAGCTCGACTTAGGGAAATGCTTGCTCATTCTCTCCACTGCTCATTAATCCTGGGAACAATGAAAGGAGCAGCGCACAAACACGGCTGTGTGTAAATCTTTAATGTCCAGCTTTTACTTTTCTGTCCGTGTTTTACGAGGCCAGGGATTTTGTCATAAATAGTTTGAAATATCTTCAGTGTTTCTTGCAGATTATTGCTTCCAGTGTCTCTGGGTTTTTTTTTTTTCTTTCAGCACGTTATCTGTTTTGTTGTCAGACGCTGGGAATCAAAGCCATCCGGACTTTCCTGCTCTTGACTTTTTGGCTTCACAGTGCGTGGTTGATGATTCATGCGCTCCAAATGAACGTCATTACTTTAAGACAAATGACCAGCCCTTGACCTTGACTCTCAGGCTGTTGTACTAGCATTTGGACGGAGATATGTAGCCTGTAAATACATAAATATATTATTTATGTGTGCTTAAGTTACTGCTATTGTTGTCTCAGCACACACAAAGGCCAGAGCTGTGGCCTTGGGCCAGGCGACAGCATACTTTGTCACGGTTTTTCATTCTCATGCATAATTAAAAAACTTAAATTACTTGCCATGTACAAAATTATTATGCTGCAGGAACCAGACTACATGAAAATTTATTTTCTTTTCCATGAGAGTGACAGGAAATCAATTAATCCTGATGTATTATTTTATGCTGGACAGGCAGTAGGCTCCAGGAGAGGCAGGATGGAGATTGGCTACAGCTGTTCTCATTGGTGGGGTCGTATATTATCGCTGGCATGTGTGACAGCTTCTGAGGAATATGGCTGAAGGGTATCAGGCAGGTGACTCGACTGTAAAAAGAATAACACTGTGGGATACAAACTGTTTTCACAGACTGATATAAGATTTGTGGTGGTGAAGAGGCACTTTACTGCTGTGCTGCATGTACCGTAGGTTTCCACATATTTCTCTCCAACAGCAGCTTTCTGTCACTGTTTATGATGAAGCTTTCTGAGCACAGTGTCATTTTCCGTGTGTGTGTCAGGAGCCCCGGCTGGGTTTTCGTCAAACTTAACTATATTTGAGACTTTTCAGGAGGTTTTTCACATCTACATCTTAAAGTTTTCAGTCAGGTCTACAACTTTTTTTTTTTCTTTTTTTTTTTAACCTGTGCCAATGTTTAGTCCTCACATCATAAAATAATATAAAAGTTGGGATTGTGAACATATGTTACCATTAAATACAGATAAACACATTAGATTATCTATATCATATGAGCATAAAAGGATCTGTAGCCTTCTTCCACTCTCAGAAGGCTACAGATCCCATCGCATTAAGGTCTTTTTTTCTTGCTGTTAATTTGATAGTCGTTGCAAACCGTTGTTTAAGTCATGACTATTTTAACACAGCGTTATGTTTTTCCGAAACTAGGTTGGTTTTTCCAAGCTTTCGCGCTATGAACAAAGGCATCAACCAATCATTTGTGTGAAATGGACTTCATGTGAGAACAACGACGACGGACCTGTTGACTTGTGAAAGCCAACACGTGGGGCAGCATCAACAACAACAACAACTACACTATCAGGATCGTGAGGAGTTTCTGTAACGTCAACATCATATGAATCGAATAAAGTCTTTGAACCTGGACACTGTACACAGAGCCAAAAGGAACAGAAGACACTGGTTCAGACAGACGGAGACTCACAGGCTGCAGATGAGGCTCCAGGTGGTGTTGAATCCACTGCTATTTTTTTTGTCAAATTCGCACTTTTGTGTCATTTCTTCGTCAGGCCTATTCATTTATTAGCTGATTAAATATCTGATCTGATCTTTCATACTAATCAAATTCTGGCTGTCTTTCAAAGCATTCCTAACTTAATAACACATTTCCCAGCATGCACTGTATAGTATAAATCTCTCCAGAAAGCGTTCCAGGTGTGAATAACTTAATGGGTGTAATTGTTAGCTGTCGAGCTGTCTGCACGATTTGGTGACGACAAAATCAGCCATTTCAGAAAGAGGTCTGGACGTGTCCTCGGTGTAAATGACACCTATGAACGAAACTTAAATGAGAACCATGATGAAAATTAGCATCTAAATGAAATCTTTACTCATCCGTTTTAAGTCAGCACTGATAGCGGTTGTTGGTTTCATGTTTGAATACTAATTTAATCAGAAACGGAAGAGATTACAACATTTTATACTTCTCTGTACAACAAACACCACATCATCTCTGTACTGTCACTCGGACACAATTTATTTTATTTACTCACCAAATATGCTGCCTCTGAACATAATTGAGGTGAGTATTACTTGTTATGTAATTTAGTATTAATGTAATTTCTCTTTTTTTTTATTCTAAGGTTTGAACGCAGCCTCGCTGCACTAAATCCCGTAAGTTTGATGATGATTGGATCGTGTACCCACCTACTGAGGGTCACATTTGAAATCTGCTGTGTGGATGACATGTGAGGTGACACACACCAGATAACACAATGCAGCGAGTCCTGCAGAGGTCAGATAACACTTCACCAATGAACTAGGCCAGTCATAATACTCACAGCCACAATAACAGAGAGGATGAGCATAAAAAAGTGAGTTGTGGAATTGACAGCGGCTGTGGCTCTTTCTTTCCTCCCTTCTTTTTTTTTGCTCTCTAGTTTAATTCATCGGATGAAACGCCGTGGCACATGATGTGTCATATATCAAAGGCAGGGCATCAGTAATCTTTGCTCAAGGGCATGGATAACAGGCAGATAGACATGTGAATGAGATGGACGGGGGGCTGGGGAGCGACTCATCCCTTTCTGCTATCACCACACAGAAGATAGAGGAAGATTTATGGGACATGGCGGACCATGTACGAGCTGGCAGGCTGACCATCTTAAACATAAACGCCACCCTCTCACACCCGTCCTCCATCTTGCTTCTAAAATCCAGCAAAGGGCCGAAGAACAGACGCCTATTTGGGCCGTTCAGAACTGGCGCAAACTGCTCCTCAACAACCAAAAAAAAAGAATTTAAAAAGCATTTAAATACGCAACTTTTAGCTTAATATATTTAAAAACATCATTCAGCATTGTCATGTAACTACAGAAACCTCTCTCGTCCTGTTGATGAAGAATCTTCAGCTGTGTTTGTTTAGGTCTCAGTCGTCCGTTGGTAAGATGGCAGCGACTTTGTAGCAATGCTTTTTAACTTATATTTCCTATCTCTTCTTCAGGCCAAAAAATATAGACCTGTGGCTAAAATCAGTCTCGGCACAATATAAAATAAATGTATTTTTTGAACTCCCCTTTCAAAATGAGTCAAAAAAGATCGTCGCTATCAGCATGTCTGTCCATCCGTCATCATTTTTTTCCAGAGCGTAACTGGAAAACCATTCAATATTTTTTTCAGCAAATTTGCTGCAGTTTATCATGATGTGGTGTTTGTTTGTGTTGTCCATTATGCCATTTGTCATCATTTCGTTTCCAGGGGAGAACTACAAAACCATTTGATATTTTTACAGTAAACTGCTCATAAACTACTCGACTCCTCTGCGGTCAATGGGCAAACTCAAAAAAAAAAAAAACCCAAAGAACATCACTAACAGGTCCCACTGTTTGACTTTGTGTGGGCCATTAGCAAGGACAGAATATGCAAAAGTTATTTCAGTATCATGTTCATAAGTTGAAATT
>JAPQRN010000012.1:17673227-17691315 GCA_037367275.1 Coranthus polyacanthus
CCCCCACCCATCCTCCTGTGTGTTAACTAATGCTCACACACCAGAGTGTAGCCTGAACTCGGGGCTGGCAGAGTCACGGAGAGGGATCCAGACTCTCAGCAGCTCCACGACCTGGATGAACCTCTACCTACCGACCGGCCCTCAAAGGGAAGGGGGGTGAATCTGCTGAAGAAGTCCTCCGAGCCGAGGAGGAGGAGGAGGAGGAGGCGGCTGATTTAGGCAGATTTACCCCCTCCCAGCAAAAATACAACTTTGAAATGAAACACAAATTATCTCTGTTGGGAGCGCCGTGAAGTATTTACTGCTGTTGTTTCAGTTGGTGTGGTTTTATGTGCCGTTTGTGTATTGGATAGTTAATGGTGTGTACTTTCCGCCAGTTTGTTGTGCTTTTTTTCCAAGGATACATCAAAGGATAAATCTTTTTACCATGCAAAAATACTGCCTTTCCAAAAGCGTCTTGATACATGGATGGAAACGCTTTTTCTTCTTTTCTGGACTCGAAGGCCATGAAATAAGGCTTCTTAAAATGTGGTTCATATGGTCGTTTAAATGGATAGGCATGCAGTACTGGAAGAAGTAAAAGAATAGAAATACACTGTAAAACAACTACAAGTAACGATATACTTAAGTAAAAGTACAGAGGAGATCAGTATCTGAACTAAAAATGCACATTTTGCAAACTGTCTCCTTTGAAAGCAAATTCATAAGCAAATGTTTGAGTTAAAGAAAATCAAACAAAGTGTCTTATTAAGGTGTATATGCACCATGTACCATGCACAGCTTCAGTGCTCTATCGATTCTACAAGTTTGTGAGCTCGTCAGAAACCCAAAAACGTGTTTTATTTTAAAAGCTTGTTGTATTATCTATTGTATACAAAAGTAACTAATGCTATCGGGCAAGTGTAGTGGAGTAAAACGTACAATATGTGCCTCTGAGATGTAGTGCAGTAGAAGTATAAAGTATCATGAAATGGTAATGTTGAAGTACAAGGACCTCAAATTTGTGCTGAAGCATAGACTCGCTTGAAAGTACTTAGTTATATTCTACGTGTCTTAGTAAGTAAGATGTTCCACCACGTTCTGCCACATCACCTTCAATTCACAGTCTGTGAACTGTACCGGAGGGATGAACACTGTTCTTCCAAAAAAGATATTTCCTCATTTGGTTTTTGATGATGGTGGTGGACAGCGCTGTCTAACACATTAGTCCAAATCTGTACAGGTGTTCAGTTTGTTTCAGATCTTATGACTGTGAAGGCTGTTACTCCAACAAAAGAACTCGCATTCTCGTTCAAACATGGCTCAAATGTAACCCCAGCTTAAACCCCTCACACTAACCCTAAAAAAAATCGACCGAAAATGACCTGGTTGGTGTTAAGAGGTGTTAAACGAACAACAGAAAACATATATATGCACATATGTTAACATCTCAAGTCATAAAACATCCCTATAGATACATCCATCCATTGACACAATAAGGGAAATTCAAATAGTTGTAAGAAAAATAGTAATGCATTTTTTTATTAATTAAAATGACTGTATATTACATTTTGTAATAGCAGAATAGTCGAATCAAAGACCAGTTCATCCACAGCGTGAAACGCTAGTTACCATTAGCAACGACTGGCTTCCAGGATGACGCAAACTTCTTACTCACTACAGTTCACTAAATGACCAAAGTTATCTGGGTTGTGTGGCTAGTTCTTTAAACCAGTCAAGCCCGTCCTGGTCGGTGCTGAGCACAGGACGATGCCTTCGCAAAACTGTTGGGAAAGAAGTTGTTCTGGTCATGGTATTAAAATGACTAAATCCCTACAAAAGAAAATGCCACATACAAATACATGCATCTTCCTCAAACCTTGCCATTTTTAGCGTGCAGTTGCAGCTCGGACGTTGTTGTCCTATCACGTAGGAAAAAGTCATGCATATTCCAGAAGAGTACATCCTGTCATCCAGACTGCTGTATTGTAGAAGTATAAAGCGGCAGGAAAATGGAAACAGTAAAGTAAAAATACATCAACTTTGTACAGAAAGTGCAATACATCCCCTTAAAATGAATGGAGTGGTTTAAAAAGTACAATATTTTCATCTGTAATGTAGTGGAGTTGAAGTATAATGTAGCCTAAAATGTAAATAGTACAAGTACCTCAGAAATGTTAGTTTCCACCAGTGAAGACATGTAGTCCCACCCAGTACCATGGTTGAGCCTTATGACTTGCCTCATTCTAACTAGGCCTAATGAAGGGGGGCTTTAAGAAGTCTCCCTCCCGCACGCAGCCAGGCATTACCGATTAGGTCAGTGGAACGGCCGCTGGGCTGAGCATGATGGATGACTGGTGGAATGAGTTTCTGCCTAGCGGTATTGTGAAATCTTTTCATTGTCACTGACGGGGCCTATGAAGGGGACTGATAAATGAGGGAGCAAGTGTCAGAAACGCCCTTCTTTGCCCTGCCGCGGCTTTAATATCTCCCCCAGCTACAGTGCAGAAAGTATTGATAAAAGTTTTAAAAATAACCACGGCCGGTGAGAGTGAGAAAGGAGGGGATGATTAAGGCGACCGGCTGCCGGACTCACCCAGGGTTGGTCGCTGTAAACACCAGTCGAGGCCAGTGCCCATGCTGGGAAGAGGGAGCTGGGTTTTTTATGGGTGTTACCTCAGTGACACGGAGCTGTGATGAATGTGTTGCCTCCATCTGGTTTCAGCACATGTAATAAATATCTGGACTCATGTTTGACCTCTCTCACTTAGCAGACACATCTTTCACATCGGGAACATCCAAGAGGGAATCACGATTATGGGAGTGCGGACAGGAGGCTGCAGGGCGGTGCTTTTTTTTTTTTTTTTTCCTTCTTCTTCTTCGTCTTCTTCTTCATGAGGTAATAGTGCAGCAGAAGTAACAGTACAATGAAACACAGTGTCTTATCTGCAGCCGCAATATCACTTACGTCCAATTAGGTCTGCAAACAATGATTGTTTTTATTAATATTTAAACCTGTTTACTGAGCAGTCATCCTTCAGTTGATAAAATCTAATAAACTACTAATGTTTACAATTATTATGAGATTCCACATCATCAAAGTAAAATAGTTGATCTAACTGAATATATATCGAAATGAAATGTTCAGACTTAGCCAAGACTTCTGACCTCAACTGTATTAAATCAAAAGTTGTTGATAATATGTTTGAACTCCTCTATCTTTTACAAGTCTGAAAAGCCAGTTTTTCTGCATCAAGCCTGTCTTGTGAAAGCTCGTCTTGTGAAAGCTCGTCTTGTGAAAGCTCGTCTTAGCGACGGCGCACGAGACCAGATATTTATCAGTCGATGAATCCTTTAGTTGATCAAATCCGACATCAGCAGC
Source organism: Coranthus polyacanthus (assembly GCA_037367275.1). NCBI lineage: Eukaryota > Metazoa > Chordata > Actinopteri > Kurtiformes > Apogonidae > Coranthus > Coranthus polyacanthus. Next base: position 17,676,589 of record JAPQRN010000012.1, read on the forward strand.
TGAGATCCTGCTCTGTGAATTTACTGTACTGCAAAATGCTTTCAAAGTTTTGGGTTTGAGGCTGCGTCTAAAGAACGTCACTATCAGATGAGGATTTTTACAATGAATCAGTCACAGAAAGTTAATTTCTAAAATTGCTTGTTTTATCCGCAAACTGTTCATGTCCCAAATGTACGGAAGCATACGACAACGTACTGATGTAAACAGATCAGAAGAGGTTATTGTTGGAACAAGATGTTTTTCACTTCACAAGATATTTTCATGTTACATTTCTTGTCATAGAAATGTAGTTTATATAGTTATAAATAGTGCATGCTATAAGGTGTCAGAATTTGATCATTTAGGCTTCTGCAGGCAAAAGTCAGTATTTAGTTTGACCTCAGTTCCCTTGTCAAAAAGTAGCCCAAAGACTTCTGCACAGCATTGTATAAAATCAAAAGAAAGATGGAAGGCTCCATATTTGAAATGTTTTGTCTTTTTTGCTTGATATAAACCTTCATCTAGAAGCAGCAGCGTTGTCTTCTCAGTTAATGTACTACAGTGCTTCTGGATTGAATTGAGGTTACACCTAAAAAAAAAAACCTGTATTTATTATCTCTCAGTCTGTGGCTAAAGGTTTTCATTTGTCAGTCATAGTCTAGAAATATATTCTTAGTGACACATGCCAGTCAGAGGCCCTTCGATCCCAAGCTGACGTCTTACATCTTATCTTTTACAGTGATTTGAAACAAAAGCAAGTGGCCAACCTTCACGGGCTTCAACTACACGATATTTGGTATTTACTTTTTTTTTCTAAATGGCTTCACTAAGCAATGAATTACCAAAATTACTTCCAGACTAAAATAATTTGTAATTAGTAATCATTGTTTTAGCACTAGCTTCAGGTGTTTAGAAGCACCAGCAGCCAAAGAAAATGAGTAAAGTAAAAGATGCATAGAGGCTCAGCGTTCTCTTTATTCTGCCTGCAGCTTTGTGGTCTGACCTTGCAGCTTCTGTGCCCCATCCATCTTGGGCTGTTTAGCCGTTTCACTGGATACATACTGCGCAGATTAACACAATTCATCACCACAATCATCCTCGATTCATCACCCTTCCCAATGAATGTTTTGACATCTAGTTAATTTTCTGCTGATGATTTATCAAATTATAATTACCATACTCTGAAGGAGTCATTCATTATGTTGATACATGATAATGATGCCAAAGTGGATTGAATTTTAAGTAAGTTCTCTGTGATTATAACATATGCATTATTGTGAGTAATGCCTTACAATTTTGTCGCTTCCAGCTAGAAACTAGGAACTGCAGGGACTCTGTTAATGTTGTGACAATCAATGCAGAAACAGGCAGGTTGTTAATTCACTTTTCACCACAAATTGTAGAGACAGGGTTATGCAGAGTATTAAAGTTCACTTAGATTTAAGTCTCTGATTTAAGGGGGTTCGTAATTAAAGGGTTCACTAATTCAGTCAGTGCAGAGACCGAAGACCGCGTCAACAGCTGCAGGTTTAGCTGCAGTGCTCAGGTTCTTTATTAGCAGTTTACTTGTTCATTGAGCCTTAGTATGACTCAAAAACAATCAATATAAAGAGCGCTCAGCTCTCCATGCCACGAGACACATACTTAATGTATTGATTAATCTTGTTACACATGTGAGGCTGCAAACAACGACTACTTCGGTAGAGAGGGTCATCCATAAACTACAGGGTTGGTGGTTCGATTCCCAGCTCTTTCTCTTAATATGTCGAAATGTCCTTGTGCAAGTTTGGCATTGGCAGCTCTGCCACTGCTGGTGTATATGTGTAAGTTAGGGTTGAACAATTCCTTGTAGTAAAGAATTATCGGAATCAGAATTTGGCCAAGGGAAATATCCAAACCGCAGGAGCTGCAACTTTTTGATGAAGGTAGAATGTGTCACAACATACCTACTTTTCATTCACTGTAACGGCCCAATTTCATTTTGTCGCCTGTCAGTGGCTTCATGTCAATAATGTTACTTGTAGCAATTTAGTGACTATGTACGTCACTAAACATGAACAGATGGATTTTCTTCTGCGATGGTGCACGATCACACACTACTGAGGTGAGACACAGTATAACTGAAGCGACATTTGTTTAACTATAACGCTGGCAGTTTGTTTCATCAGTCTAAACATTAGTTAAATAGGTTCAGTTAGTTTTGTTCAGGTTCGGGTTAGTGGGTATTTGATCGAAAAGGAAATTAATCATAAGCTGCCGCCTGAAATTCCTGACTGTGCGACCGATCCGCTGTCGTCTTGCATGATTCTCACAGGTGCTCATTTTGTCGGGCTAAGTGGATAATTGAGCCATTTCGTCTCACTTTTAAACAAACCTAGACCTAATGTAGTGGTCTTTGATTCATAGCTCCTTTACCTCTCACCCCCTCCCCTCCCAGCTGCCCTGGCCCCCAAGAAATGCATGCTGGGTAACCTTGTGAGGGCTTGCCTTTCCACTCTGAGCTTGTCAACCCCAATCTGCAGTCATTTGGTGTGAAATGTGCGGCTTAGTCTGGGGCTCTCAAGGTCAGGGCCTGGTAATTGATGTTGCTTATTCATCTGTTTCCTGTGTCTTTTCTCTCTTCTTACACAGTGGCTTTTGTTTGGATAAATTGTTTGAAGATTTACTGTAGTTCTTAAAGGCCCTGAGAAGTGTCCCCCCGCTGCCCCGGCTCAATGTCCCTGCCTCGGCGCTGATGACACACTGCTGGTCTTGGACAAAGGCCTGTTTTTCTAAGACAAGATGAGGGAGCATCTCCCTGCATAACAATCGAGACTCTTGAATGAGTCACTCTCACTCTTGTGCGCTCTAAATCAAGCTTGTAATGTTTCTAAAGAACAAAACGGCAGATTATTCAGTATTGTACTTTTTCTTTTTGAGCTCGTGTAATGAAAAAAAAAAGCGATACAGCAGAAGAATATATGGGTGGATAAATTGCCACATCAACTCCCAAGTCAGATACAATTCAAAATTTTCTTCTCTTAAATCTCCTAAATTGCCTTTTCTTTGGCAGGAAACCCTGGCAGCAGCACAAATCTAAATTTCCAACAGTGACGAACATCTCCAAACTAAAAAAAGAAAACAACTTCTAACTTGGACTGAAACATAAAGTATCTATCTCTACTTCCAGTGCCTCTGCAGCGTTGCATGCCCTTGATGGCTGTCACCCAAGGTGCAGATAAACAATAGGCTCATTTGAAAACAAAGAAATGATTATGGGGGAACGTTTAATCCCAGCTTGACATGTCAGCAGGCTGCATGGGCGACAGCTTTCAAGAGAGGCTTTGAAGTGGCAATCTTTTCAGATTCTTGGCTCATTACACAATAAAGAACACTTCACATGTAACTGAAGTGGGCTGGGGAATGATGGTTAATGATGTTTATGGGCTCCTTGACTTGCAAGTAAATTTACAAGATTGTTTCTTCTATGTGGCAAGCTGTTTTTCTCTTCTTTTTAAAGAATAGAGAGGTAAGACTTCAGGAAATGCTTGATGTGTATTCACATTAACATTATTTAAAGCAGTGTAACTCACAAAGGAAGGGTTGAAAAGGTTAAAATAAGTGATTTACGAGCTTAGAAATTCAGAGAGCTCAAAATGTCATCGTCACACGTCCTTGTTTGATCCAAACATCAGTCCAAAGATATTCCATTTACTATCATTTACAGCAATAAAAAGCAGCAAATCCACCTTCTTAAGAAACTCAGATCAACGACTATTTGACATGTTTACTTCAGTGCTTTCAGTTTAATCTAAAAAAGAACTTGTCTAACCTTCTGAGGAACAGGTAATGATTTAAAATAATGTTTTATAATAGATATTAAGACTTAAAGGTGTATCTTTTCAAGCTTAACATGATTTAAAGCCTGAAGACAAGGTTGAAAAGGTTAAAATAAGTGATTTAAATGTTTCGAAATTGTCAGAGCTCAAGGTGTAATTGTCAGATACTGTGTTAAATCTGTCCATCAGTCTGCAGATATTTGATTTACTGTCATATATGGCGATGAGAAGCAGCTCCTGAGAAACCCAGATTAGAGAATATTTGACGGGTCCTTTAAAAGTAAAAACTCTTTTTACTTTCTAAAACGTTTCTAACCTTTTGATGAATAGGTAATGATTCAAAATGATGTTTTGTAACAAAGATAAAGGTTTCAGTCGAGCATTATCTTTTCAAGCTCGGTGCAAGTCACTGAATAACCCAACCTTTCTCCAGATGTACTGGAGTGCTATAATAGCTTCTCACTGGCAATAAGTTGGGCATTTCACTCCTTTATCATCCCAAACAATAGTCCTAATCTCCTTGATCGTGCTCTGTGAACAAGTGGGGAGGAATGTGAGTGACGTGGCCTCAGTAAACACGGGAAATGCACCTGTGAGGACAATGTGTTGTGGAGGAACAAAAAAAAAGAAAAATGCACACAAGGCAGCTGGAAACCTTTTAATTAGTGCTAATTACCTTAGCAGAGGAACGTCGGGAGGCTTGAAAGGATTTGTGTCAGCGCGTGAGAGATCAAAGATTGAGGCGGTCACGTTTTGTTCTGCTGAGTCAAAAACTAATAAGAAGGGTGATAATGGGGCCCAGGAGGATGACAACCCAGGTGGTGGTGTGTTAAATCCCTGCTCGGGCCTTATTCCACTTAAACAATCAAGATGAGGGCATTTTCAGTTAGCAGTTAGCAAAAGACTGTGTCAAAATATTGGAAACATCTGTAAAACTCCATTATAAAAGCTGTACTTGTGAGGTGAAATGTAAATTATTCAGCTAAACGAGCAGTGGAAGAAGCACCCGGTGTCTTTATTGAAGTAAAAATACTGAGCCTTTACCGGGAAAAACTCTAGCAAAAGTACTGTCGGCAAAATGTATTTAAAGTACGTTTTGGAAATTGGCTTCTTTTGAATTCTGGAATTATTTTATGTGTTATGTTTAGAGATAGACCGTCGATAGGATGACTCAGGCCACAGTCAGACTACAATATGAGCCCGATCCGTCAGTGATTAATTGACAACTACAAATGCATGTCAGGCTCGATAATCAATCATTTTATCTCGTGTAGTATGATAAAGTGGACGACGGGTCTGAGGCGCCTCATGACATCCTGACTGAAAGACTAGCATGTGTGAATTCAGCAGGAACGGGTTATGACACTTCTGTGACGTTGACCAATCGGAGCGCAGTGTCTGCAGTGCACAGCTGTAAACACAGAGAAGAGACATCATTATTTTTACCTCCAGTCCTCTTTGAAGGATTCACAGCCCAGACTGTCCTCCCAAGAACAGCAGTGCTGTTTTTCATTCTTCTTTTCGGCTTTTCTCAAGACAGTGCATCCAGTATCAAAGAGTAGAAGCATCAGTGCAAGTTCTCCAGATTCATAGACACTGTTCCAGATGCCATTGTTTATGTAGCTCAGGATTGTGAACGGTTACTATACTTATTTATAAAATAATAACTTGAAGGTTGTAGTCTGAACTGAGGCGGCTTGTTTTAGTGCTTGATGCAACTGCAGCGCATCTGAAATCCACCACTTTGATTCTTACCTTTAACAATAAAAGCTGTCGACACTCACTGTGTGAGTGAGTTTGAATTCCACTCAGAGCTTTGTATGATATGCATTCACATACTTCAAAAAAAAAAAAAATTACACCACACGTGTCGCGAAAAACGGCAACATTCATCGGGGAGCAACGTGTTGTCTGTCCTGTCACTCGACCACGACGAGGCACAAGTATAACTCCACAATCTGACACGCTGACCACCATAACCAGCAAAAATATCATGTGGTCTGATCACGGCCAATCCACAGCAATCCAGTTTCTACTAAGGTCAAAGTTGAGTTTGTATCGTCCAGTCGGCTTTTCCTGCTCCAAACTCTCATTATTATATCGGCCTATCAGTCGATCTAATCTACTATCAGTCGACCTCTAGTGTATTTGAGTCATTTTTTGAGAACAAAGCCAACGTGAAGAGGAAATAAGACTGTTATTTACAAAAAATATGTGAAAATAAAGGTGCAATTATATACATACATATAAAAACAACATAAATAAAAAACTAGACAAGTGTACTGTAACTTAGAAACAGAATAAATAGTGTAAAGGAAATAATATTGAATGGATACGACTGGATGATTATGTACAATATATACGTATATCCATGTGCAGTTTATACAATGTGCACAATATGTCAGTTTGTCCCTTATCGAAAAGGTTGCTACATGTTTTCAGTCCATTGACGAACCACTGAATGCTCTACTGAAAAGTATCTGTCAGGTAATGTAGTGCAGTCGAATTTGCTTCTAAAATGTAGTGCAGTTGAAGTACTAAGTAGCATTAAATGGTAATATTCAAGTCCGAGTATACCTCAAATTCATACTTATGTGCTGTACTTTCCACCACTGAGCTAAACTTAACCTGATGCTCCAAAAGCAGGAGAAAAAAAAATCCACATTATGATTTACATTAAGAGGTGATAGTGGGTATTTCTTTGCTCATTATTCAAAGATGAAATGTGGCTATGATGTCAGGTAAGCCTGTCATGCAGCGAGTTTCATTTTTATGATTGTATGAGCCAGAGGGTCAGCAAGCTTTTCAGTCACAACCCATCAGCCCGACCTGTGTGATGGTATCTGCAAGTTTTTCTGGAGGTGGGTCAAATCTAGCTTAAAAGTCGGTCCCCTTCACATCCAATTCACCGTCACATTCTTACCTACAGGCAACCTCTGCTGAGCCCCGGTCATTAATCAAAGCGGAGTGCTGTCCTGACCTCAGCCCCTTCCCTTTGAAGTGCTCTGTCCTCTGCAGCATGAGGAAATCATTTGCTGCCTGATTCAATGAGCCATCAGTCGAGCCAGCAGACCTAATGACATGTGAGAATATTAACCTCCTACCACCAAGAGTGCTGCTGCTTGGGAAGCAGTCTATTATTCATCCAAGGTTTTACTCAAACCCCATTTCACAGGTCTGGTTCTCTGTTAAACCTCCTACAAGAAACTGTAGCCAAGTAGACATGCAGTGCTTTAGTTTTATGCTCAGTTGTAATGCTACAGCAAAGAACCGTTAGCAATTTTTGCCGTGCAAATTAACTGCACTGATCTGAATTGAAACAAAGTGGCCTCGGTGATAAAATTCTAAGTAACTGTATGAGCCTTAAACTGACGGCTGGTTTTCATTGATCAAGACAAACAATGATCAAACTGCAGACGTACTACAACAAAGCAAAATCTAAATAAGACACATTTTTGTTTTGTGATTATCTTAAGATAGATACTATAACTTATTAAGTTTGGAGTGAATAATAACTAGAATGACCAGAATTCTAAAGCTTTTTGATCAACACCAACAAATACAAACTGCTTTGTCCTTTGTTCAGAATTTGTTATTTCCAGAATTGTATCTTTTTCACATATTAAGGCTCTTTGACCAAATGAGTGTTTTAACAAAGTTTCAGAAATAATCTCCAAACATTCAAACACTCCTGAAACGCATATCACATGACGTGGGCACTGACAATGTCGCTGAACACAGGAATTTTTGCACATTGCTCGAATAACAGCTTGGATTTAACTGCATAACAGGACATTACAGAGACGGCAGGAGTAAAATGAACAGCTGGTTGTCAAGGGCGACATCTTGTTTTCTTCTGTAAAGGGTTGCGTGAAAAGGGCCTCGACGAATCAAGGCAGGATATGTGGATATAGTGACTGATAAGAGCCATTCGGGCATCATTGTTTCTAAAAGTCTCAGTTTTGTCCATCCACATTACAACGCAACACTGGAGTTTAAAAAGCTAAAACAGGGTCAGCAGCATTAAAATGAACCAACCCTAACCCGGAGTAGTGTGGACGCCAGGGGTAAACGCAGAAAAGTACATTTTAAAACAAAAATGTATTGGACATAGCCTAAAAACCAAATGGAATTAGCTTTTATTTTTCTTCCTCCCCACACATAGACATGTTGAGCAACCAGCTGGTCAAGTATTTATCCAAATAAAGATGCATGTATTCTTCTCAGTAGGCGGTGAAGACCAAAGCAGTGCTACGGCCAGAAACACAACTCAGAAATAAATGATATAAATGACAGCAGTGATCTTTATCTGCTGGATGCTTAGCTTGCGTTTGCCCACAAAAATGATTAATGCAACTTTAAAGACACACTCTGCGATGCTCATATAAACAAAACAGGAATTTAAAACACATTAAAAAACTCCTTCCACTCTTTTCTGCTGCTGTTTGTATCCATAATATTTCAGCAATGGAACCGGACACATTTTGAAGCGTGATCTTTTGTCAAACATACGAAATGATCTCTTTGGGGTCAAACTCTTTGTTCATGTATTTGAATTTTTTTCGGACATGCAGGTCAAAACAAATAAGGCATGTGACTTTCACCAACAATGTCATGTCTTTTAAATGAAGGTACAAAAAAACCTTATCTTTTTACGACCATGCTCCTCCATGCCATTCATTATAGTTTCCTATCTCGACAGGCAATCTGTACTGAGGAGCCTCCAGTCCATTACACACATATGAGGCCCATCACTCCTGCAGTATTGACAAATTCATCAGGCATTTTTCTCTCTGCTCCCTGAGCAGAATTTAGATTTGACTGCCATTCCCAACCCAGAACGGCCTTGTTAAAATACAAACATGACTTCTCCACTCTGGAGCTCGTTGGGAGCTCTCACAGTGATGAGCCATTACCTGTCAGCCATCAGAGCACGGCCTACAGTTTACACTGATTTTTCAGATGCAACACAGAAATGAATGTGGCATTACTTTGAAAAATGGAGACATAAAAAGATGAAGACGCTGGTTTGTTATTGAGCATTGAGATTCACATTAAAACCCTTTAGTGCAGTGTGTGCACAGGGCTGCAGCTACATTTGAGGATAATGAATTCATGTCTCATGATTGATTTGGAGTATTTGTCGAGTTTAGTAACAATCAGAACCTCAAAGCTGCAGGGTTTGATAGTTTTTTGGCATTACTGAACAAAAATTCCATAATTACCTTTCAGTATATTGTAATTCAAGTGGTTTTAGAGGAAAGAAGAGTTCTACCAACTTCTGTGGACTCTGCTTTCAGGCTGTAGAAAATCTACCCCGTGACACAGACTTTAACTAATCACTGTTTTTTTCAGACATGGGTTAAATACGTGATTGTCAGCTGTAATTACCGATCACTGTTTCAGTCAGATGTGACTCCACTGCTCTACGTGTCCTCTCTTTTCCACAGCGGCGTGAAACAGCGTCAAGTCATCTCTATTTATATTTATTCTTTTGATTTGGACCGAGAGGAGAGCGCTGCAGAAGGAAGGTGTGTATTTTCAAATGTTGGTGTTTTTTTCCCCTGATTTCAGCTCCTGCAGCTTTAAGCTTTATGAAATAAACCCTGACAGTGGATCTTAAACAGCCTACATTGTCACACCTATTGCATGGCCATTTACTAAAGAAATTAATTATTTGACAAACATTATTGGTGTATGAATGTTTTGATTGATTTGAAAATGATTTTATTGCTTCCATTAAATAAGAGTGCATTAGATTATATGGTTGGAACTGCCTATAGCACAGCAGCGGTTTGTTAAACAGAAAATCCTGTTTACAGACGAGGTCATGTATTACGTTTAGTGACGTATATTCCCTTGATTTCATTCTAATGTAATAGCTGCAAGTAACGTTACTAACAGTATGAAGCCATTGACAGACAACCCAGTGAAACAGGTCATTAACATTGAATAAAGACACGTATTTCTCTGAATCTGAACATTGAATTTGCTATGATGTAAATACAAAAAACAAGAAAATAGATAACACAGGCCTAGTCTAATTGTTGGGACTTTAAAAGTTAAAAATGTTCACTTTTTTCCATGGAGATATTGTGCTTTTGTACTGTCTTATGGTTAATATCTGAGCATGTTTCAATTTTGGTTGAACAAAACAAATGAATTAAAGGCATCACTTTGACTCTTGGGAAAGTGATGGCGGCCGTGGTCAGTTTTCTAACATTTAAATTTCCTAATCAAACGGCCAATCATCAGATTGATGGATAAAAAAGTAATTATTCGGTGCAGCTCAGCATCTTCTAGTCTGGCTTCCCAGTTGCTCATATACATCAGTCGTTCATCACTGTCAGAAATCAAGGCTGCCTCATTCCTTGTCACATACAGTAGTAGAGAAGTCAGGACTGACACCAAGTGGAATCCAATCTGACAAGTGATAAAAAAGTGTTCTGGCATGTTACGGGCCTTGTGGGCTGGCCTTACTACCCCACGGTCACAGGTTGAGGACATCCGACCTGAAATGCATGCAAACTAATGGCCAGCGTGACTGACATTTCCACCGATGAGCCCAAAGTGTTCGCCCGTTGTCAGCAGGAGTTTATCAATAGGCACGTCTGCATATGCAGTCGACTATCGATCCATCCATCTCTGTCCGCCCGCCTCTGCATCACTGTAGCTGTCTGTTGTCATTCAGAGGATTGGCTGTGAGGGGAGATGGCTTCAGGAGCCTTGATTTGCAATCCTTTCACTTTAGGAAAGGATTTAGAATAACCGCGGCGTCATTTTGTGACATCATGTCCAAATGTCACCTGACCTTCCGGTTTTGCAGCAAATCAGCTTATACTTCTCATTTAGCAGACACTTTTATTTTATCATGGTTATTTTATATTGAATTTTACACATGCATTTTAAAAAAATAACACCATACCTACCCAATAACGAACATCCTCTATCCCCTGCTGTCGCTCGTTAGACATGGGCCAATTTATAGACACAGCCATGCCCAAACTAAAATGAAGTATTTCCCTATATATTTCTGTCATGAACATAACTGTCTACATACATGTGCATCTACAGCAGTATCCACATACACAGAACAATCTGTAAAGCATTTCCATGGCCAGAACTGTAGACTGTATATATAAGATGCGAACATAACCACCATGATGCCACAGTGATGCTACAGTTTTAGCATTTGGCCGTCGCCATCTTGGTTTTGGAGTCAGAATTGCCATGTTTGGACAGAGGGGTGATGGGTGAATCTCATCAAGCTAACTTACTAAAAATACTAACTATACAAGGAAATAATTTCAGCTACACTTATTATTATACACTTATTAATCTTAAGTGTATATTGGAATTTTTCCAAGCTTCAAGTTAAACAGTACATCCCTTAACCAGTGCGAGATAATTTTTTAAAATTTCAAGCCTCTGTCACCACTGTTATCATCATTAATGGATGCGAGGTAGCCAGGCTTCATTTGCCCGTGGAGACTGACTCGCTGTCCTGACTGTTTTGGAAACAAGACCCCAGGTTAATTGCTGTGAGTTGCAGAGGCCTTGCCCCTGCAGATAATCATTTCAGCCACTTGCCAAATGTTAACACATACAGTGTTGTTTGATAACAGTAATGTTAACTTTGTGTAATGTATAAACACTAAGTAGTAGGCCAGCTGAGAGGTCATATGTGAAATACCAAATGAATGCTCAAATTAGTGTATGAAGCTGAGTTTTGCGAACAGGACAGGCAATTAACAAAATCATTTGATGGGCTCGTTAGTTTAGTGTCTTAACCACAACTACGGTAAAGAATAAAAAAATATTCCATGAACAGAAGCTCTGACTCACATCAGTCAATCAAAGCCCACATAGCACAAAGCTTCTATTAGTCCTAATATCTTATTAACGGAGCAATCATTTCTAAAATGTTCACCAGAAAACTAGATGGTCCCAATAAAGCAAATGAGACTAGAATGACTCCTGGAAAAAAATGTATTGACTCAGTTTTTTCTGAAGAGAACCAGAGCCAGGCTTTTTTGGGAGTCAGCATCTAGTGGTCATCAGTGGTATTACACTGTAAGATACTACCACATTCACTTCAATTTCAAGCCGTGGTTGTTTGCTCATGACAAAAACTATCATTTTTTTATTTCTCTACTTGTTATGAGGTACGAAGGAGGATTAAGGCCACCATGATGATTAAAATAAAATATGATATTTCGAGAATAAAGTCTCTTTTTTTCAAGTTAATTTTTCAAGTTAGGCAGAACATCCTTTATCCAGTGAGAGACGGGGGCAGAGCAGCCTCTTTCCACCTCAAAAACTATTTAGCAGACAGTTTTACACTTGTAGCTCCTTGTAGTAGATGGTGTGAGGTTTATTTGTAAAAGTTCAAGCCTCTGTCACCACTGTTATCATCATTAATGGATGCGAGGTAGCCGGGCTTCATTTGCCCGTGGAGACTGACTCGCTGTCCTGACTGTTTTGGTAACAAGGTCCCAGGTTAATTGCTGCGAGTTGCAGAGGCCTTGCCCCTGCAGATAACACGAGCTCAGAGCAGGGAGATGCTTTGTGATTAGAGAAAAGGCCCGTGTAGGTGACTGAGGTGAGGATAAAGAAGCCAGATCAGGTCCCCGAGGACTGAAAGGTGCAGGTCTATGGGGGATTGAGGTAAACAAGACTGTACCTGTGAGGGAGATAGAAGCGGCTGCCCTCAGGTCATTATTGCCCTTAGAGCAGGAAGGAGAACACACCTCAACGCTCATCAATGTCCATGGCATAATAGGGTGACTATTTTGTCCTAAACTGTCAGCCAGTCAAAGCAATCTTTCATGACGAGCAGACGTTCAGAAGCTATAAGGAGTAGCTGAAAATTGAATTAATGAAACGGCAGCGTTAATGCAATAAAGGAGCCAGATAATAACTTCATCCCATTTGGCTAATCAGTGATATTCAGCGCACATATATGTAAATCACTGACAGAAATGAATTGTAATGACAGGTTCATTGCCAATACATTATTATTACACCTATAGCGTTAAACCTGGCTCGGCCGCAGCTCCCATGGCAGTGAATTTAGCTGATTAAATCACTGGGTGCACACAGCAGTGGTGACACGAAAACAACAATTAATAAGCCAACCCCCAGAGCACAGCGGCTCCATTTTAACCAGGCTGCTAGTAACATTACATGGGAAAAATATCCTAATCAGACATGTGAAAAGGGACTTGGAAGCAATTTGACTTTCTTCTTTAGGTGCTGAATTCATGGACCTTAGTTGCCGGAATATTCACTGTATTTTCCTTAATATTTGTTAATAGCCTGTTTCTGTAGTAAAGTATTAAGTATTATCAGCAGCGTTGTGTAACTCACAGTTACGAGTGACTTCTCTCACGTAATGTTTGTGTTACTTTTAAATACTAATGAATATTATTTTCAAGCAAGGCAAAGGTAGCGGTTAACAAGCCAGTTTAAATTATTGTAATTGTTCTTGCCTTGTTTAATTTGAAAAGTTACTAGTTACCACCAGAAGAAGAACAGAAGAACACCTTACTTTATATATCATATACTTATATGTATTGTATTGTTGTATTATTGGTTCTTATCATTGACTATGCTTACACTTCTATGAAGCCTGGGTCTATAATGAATTATACAGCATTATGAACAGACCTATATTGCTGTATAATCACAGTTATAAGCACTCATGGTTATAATATACCTGTTAACATCCAGTCGTCCATATTCACTCATATATAAATCATGTCCTGTCATTTATCACGTCAAAGTACTCTTTTTTTCATAGTTTTCCACTTGTTTTTGGACTTGTTGGACCGTGCGAACAGAGCCTCCCTCTTTCGTTACTTCAGTCATCTTCTTGAAAAGGTCAGCAGTGGGATCAGCAGTGGGATTATTGCGCATATCCAAAAGCGTGGTGATATCCAAGTCTTTCATAATGTTTCAAAGTAGGTGTGTTTCTCCTTTTGGCCACGTATCTGCACTCCAGACTGAAAAACTGTTAGATGCAGCTCAGGGCACTTTCACTGTTGATTAATCTGTTCAGCATTCCCTCTTAAATTTGTTTTGTATAAATACCAAGCACGTAACTTCTGCCACTCTGTCTCTCAGTCAAAACAATAACAAAATACGTAGTTTGAGGATGTTATGGAGTCGAATGGCATCGTGGAGGTGGTGTTTGTTTTCGCCACCACTGCCGATGGAAACCTATCTGACGTAACTCAGGCAGAAATCATGTTTACAGATGAGGACGTGTATTAAAGTTTTATTCAAGTTACATTTAGTGATGTTTATTCACATTATGTAATTTATAATGAAATAACTGCAAGTAGCATCGAACATGAAGCCATTGACAGGCGACCAAATGAATCGGGACAATTTGACATCGATAGAAACATTTGGTATTTGAAGTACACAAGTTCACAAAATATATAGCATAGGCCTAGTCATTTTTAGATATTTAAATGCATATTTCTCAATATTATTAGTGACAATTTAGGTTCATGTACCTTGAACTCTTGGTTGTGGTGTTCCTTGTAGATAATTTGGTGCCAGTTGTTTCATTTCATTTTTTTGTGAGTTTGTCATAAGCTTCAAGGAGACTATGTTTTTCATTGATTTTTCTTTTTCCCGCTATGATTTAAATGTGCTCGTGCAGCACCTGCCTCAGATATGAAAAGACCAGAAATGGAAACTACAAGACTACTTGATTAGATATTATTGAAACATCAGGAATGATTCTGTCCCAGGCTTTTTGAACCATATAAGCGCTTGATCACTGTACTCAAGTAAAGTACAAGTACCTGAAAACTGTAGCTAGCTGCTTTATGTGCACTGAGTGTAGTGTTTATCTCCACAGCTATTTCTCTTTATCTCGTTTGTATCCTTGCTCCCTCCCCCAGACACCACCTCCCCC
>JAPQRN010000012.1:17698923-17722257 GCA_037367275.1 Coranthus polyacanthus
ATAATATAATTTCCAATTTTTTTAAAGACCTGCTCTATATGTTACCACATAAAATAATGGTTTGTGTGTATTGTGTTACTGCAAAAATGATCTAAAAATTGTTAAAATATCTAATATCTCATCCACCTTAATCATTAGCTGTGTTTACATGGCCTCTGTCGTTCCACTAATAATAGGAATAACAACCCAATCAGAATAAAAACAGCTCATGTGACCACCTCAATCAGAAGAGGCCGGCTGATCAGAGGGAATCTTAACTGAGAGGGATGGTTTAAACCTTTGATAATCCATTCAGGAGGAAAATATCAGCACCTAATCATGCAAATGCTTAATCTGAGCGTTCCTCTCTGGTTGGAATAAATCTATTCTTTCTATGCATGTTTGCCTCACGTGGGGGTAACGTTAGGTGATGTGAGAGACAGAAAAATAGAAGTCGAAAATAAAACCGGTCTGTGGCTGAGACACAAAAAGAGTAAAGGGTTGTTGAACACCTCGGTGGTCGAAAGACGCAAAAAAAAAACAAAAAACAAGTTGTTCAAATGAAAGATGAACGAAGCTGGAATCCACCAAACCATCGACCAGTTTGAAGACCGTCTATTACCACTAAAACTAAATACATACTAAAAACCTTCTTCTCCTGCCGTATTTCTATCATATTAGTCGCTTCACAGAGGGGTTTGTAAACACACATTTATTTAGCGTCGATGTGAACAGTTAAGTTGGAATCTCAGCTTGAATTCAGAATGTCTGAATATGTACAAGTTACATTAAAACTCGGGCTACGAAACGTTAATCATGCCATCTCATGAGTTTGTGTCTTTGGCTGTTAAAGAAAAGGCACCAGGTGCTCGTTGCTGTATAAAATGCTGCTGATACTCACTGGTCATGTTGCCTTGTCATGTACAGTAATGAACTGCTCAGCGTCACTGAGCTAAAGCACATAATATTGTCATGTGACCGCGTGATCGGCCGTCTTTTTATTGTGGCCGTTGGGATGGAACAGACTGCACACAAACAGATCATAGGCTGTTTATATGATGACACATAGAGCATCTTCGTCATCAGTCACGTGACTTCATCCCAAATGAAACAGAGTCTGTGGGCGGGATTTAGTTACATAAGATTGGCTGACTCGTCTGAGAATGAATTTTGAGATTTTGAGATTTTTGCAGATATTTTCTTTAAAATGATGCTACTGTTCTTCTTGTGTATTTTAGTACATTTTCTCTTTTAGCAACAGAAAAAGGCAAATACAAACAGACGTGACAGAGTAGAACGGAATAAAACAAACAACAAACTGCCAGTATTCCTCTGCTCGACTTAATCTACTGTAATACAGTTTCGATTGTATTCATCGAAGACAGAGGAGAAGCTGCAAGCGAAGTGAAATAGTGTCTAAGTTCAAATAACTCTGAAGAAATGCAAAATGACATGAGAGCAGACCGGCTGTGGGACCGGTCCAGCGTTCAAATGATCCCTGTAACTTGGACGTTGTCCTCGGCCGGAGTAATTGAGACGTGTAATAACTGTGACAGAGGGCATTATCTGACCCATTTTCCTTTTCTTCTCACATTGCTTTGTTTATACATGCCTTCCTGTCATAATCCCTTACAAATCTCCAAAGTAAAAGCCCTTTGAAGAAATTGCCTCTCATGGCGTGATATCCTGTGTAAAGCAGTTCTTTTTAATGACCAGGAGCTGACCTCATTTCATATGCATAAGCCTACATCAAAGTAGACAGCGTCCGTCCAGTCTGCGCAGCGTTCTTCCACTTGACAGTCTTTCACATTGAAGCGACAAAGCACATACATGGAGCTTGTAATTGCTTAATTAGGTTCAGGCCGTGCAGTTTTACCTTGGGTTGACCTTGTGCTGGAAGGAACATGACTCTCCCAAAGGAAAGTTAGATTTGATTAATTCACATAATTGTTTTTCTTTTTCATTAGTCAATATTAGATGCTAATGAGCAATTCTACAGCAACTGGGATTGGAGGTTTTGTTTGGTCGTTGCTCTTTTTATCCTTTCCAACCTTATTAAAATCTCGTTTTTAGATCATTTTAACGCTGCTTTTCAACTTTAGTGCAGGCAGCAGCAAAACCAAAGGGGTGTCACATTTGAAACCGATCCGCCCCGGTTGACACAGCGTTTGGGTTGCGTTCAGGTACTGAGACATAAAGTGTAATACAGGATGTCCACTATGACAAACAGATGTGTACATGAGACACATTGACAAGGACAAGGTAAACAGTAGAAATACAGCACTGTCATTACAAGTAATCCACCAGAACATACTGTATTTGATTGGCCAATACAGAACTTTTCCCAATGTTTGTACTTGTAAAATGTAGTCAGATAAGTTTGAATTATTAGATTAAATTAGTGTGAGACATCTTGGAAGTTGAGAGCAGCTTCTTCTTCGGATTTGAACACCTGAACACATCATTTTTCTCTGTTGTTTGAGTCAAATTCATGTAGTTCTGTTCGCTTCTGGATCGATTCCTCAGCATCCTCAGCGTTACTAATTCCCTTTGCTGTCTTTCCATCAAGAAAACTCCAGCTTCTATGTCTGTATTCCCCTACTCCCCTGTCATAGGAATCAACCCAAGGATTGATATGTGATATCGCCCTCATATGGAAGTGCTTCTACTTTCAGCTGTGTATACATCTATGTGTGTGTGTGCGTTTGTTTTATTTCAGACTGAAAGCTCTGCTGTGCTTGAGCTAATGGTGTTCCATTTGAACCGGGATGTCGGAATTTCTGAGTTCCAAGTTGGAAAATTCAACTGGAACGCCCCCTGAAGTCAGATTTCCTCCCCCAAAGCCCCCAAAATTCTAAATGGCCGCTCCTTGCAGTAACAGTATTTAACGCTGTTGTAACGTACTGTTAATTAGCACATCTGTCTTATTTGTCTCTTCAAATACAGCGTAATATGTTATCGACTGGTATCACAAACGGTGGCTAACTTGGCTAGAACTGCTGTTGCTATTGGTTTTCTGACTTATTCTACTGGAACTCAGTCAACTCAGGTGTAACGTCATTTCCAACTCTGACCTCTGAGGTAAATGGAGGTCTAAATGTTTTTGCATTAGACCAGAAATGCTCTGGAAGATGCAGCTTGTGTGGACGCTACCACACGATTCAGAAAACAGCGATGTTACCGCCTCAACAGTGAGAAATGTAGTTAAACTAGTAATGCTCCTACTTGTAGGGACGCAACTGTCCAACACTGACTTTTTCAGATAATGTCAAACTCTGCTGCACAAGTCTGTTGTGTAGGTTTGAAGATGCAGCTATTTGACAAACAAAGAAAATGTGTTTGCATTTAAAATAACTTTCTGTTTACAACGTAACAAACTGTTGGCATGAATTTGATGCATTTCTTTGTCACATCTGAGAGTAAACTAACTAAATAAATAACTTAGAAATAAAGATTTTGTTATTTCTATTGATCATCTTGACTTGAAATTCTAAAAAGCTTTTTTTTTTTGTTGCTATTTTTGATCTTTCGTCCACAAAACAATTGAGTAATTAACAATGAAAATACTCGTGTTGTGTTGCTGGAGTTCTCTTCAACCAAATGAAAAGTCTGTGTTTTGTAGTCGATCTAAAGCCGATTTTCTTAGGTTTTACTGTTGGAAGTTACAGTCAAGGATCCTCACGAATTCCCAGTCAGATACTCTTCACGTGACTTTCAGGTTGCTGAGTCCTAATATGTCTTGGGTTGGTACAGTAAGCGCCTGTATGTGACCTGTAATGCACAGAGCACCACCTGCAGCTCCGCAGGCAGCTCGTTCAGCTATTTGAAGTTAGTTATTGACCTCGCTCTGCTCTCTCTGCTCAAACAACAATCCCACAGTTCAGCTGCTCTGCCAGGTACTCAGTCTTAGTGGCAGCTCTTTGATGTTTAATCTAAACACCGGTGTTTATCTGAGCGGACCTCCATGAGATCATCAGGACAGCGTGTCCACTTGTTTTGGTTATGATAACAGCTGGGTGTTAGCCACGTTCAGCTCCGAAGGCCGACGTATATGAAACTGAGGATTCATCTTAATCAGCAGCAGTAAAGGATGTTCTGTCCTTTCGTCCTGCCATTGAAATGCTGCACTTTCTGTGTAACATCGGCATGTTTGTTTAAAGGTTGCAAACGAATTTCCCTCCTGTGGTCTGCGTTAAAACTTCTATTGTTTGAATTGACAGAGCAGTAAAAATGAACTGCATTACTGTACAGGCAGCCAAAGGCAAGTTTAAGGCTGTCATGACAAAAGCTTTTCAAGTCATTATGTTGTCAGTGACATGTTTTGAACATGTGTCAATACTAGAAACACACATGACACTCCTGTTATTTCATCCAAATTAGATGAAGAAACTGAGCATTTTTAACTCCATCGACACAGAATGGGTTTCACGTCTTTGAAGGTTTCATTATTTATTTATTTATTTTTCTGTCTAAAAGGTCTACTAGCCAATAATTCTGTATTGTGTCTATGGTATTAGCAGTATAAGCAGTAAATAGTCGATATTTTATAAACAAATGACCTTTTACTGTTGCTAGCAACACGGTTCAATAAGCAAAGTTGTCTAGATTGATATATACTGTATGTTGGTACAGATATTCATGTCTTACACAAGAAAATTATGGACTTATTGGCTCTGTCCACTGTTGCCAATGTAATAATTTTCTTCCTGGATTTGATGACCTTTAGCAACGTTGTAGAGACAAATCTGGCGACTTTTTGAGCAGAATTCAACTGTCTTAAAGAGAGTAATAAGTGTTTCTCAGTGAATGTCTCCGTTAAACAGTTGTGTGATGACGTCTTGAACATGTGAATTAGCATTTGACGTAATTTAGTGACATCTACCTACTACTGGAGAAGGCTTTAGATACTTTCCATTGAAGATAGTTTGTTGTACTTTTTTCCACCACTGGTTTATGACACGCTAACATGCTAAACTAAGACATGTTGAACATTATAAGAAAGCTAAATAACTAAACAAAGTAAAAATAATTGAAACCATTTACTTTCTGTACTTACTTTAACATCAGCATGTTAGGATTGTCAGTGTCATCATGGCTTTTTGTGTGATTTACTTTATTTTCAACCCTCTGTTAATTAAATTAATTGCACATTTTCTTCCACAGCAGAAACCACATTGCTAAAGGGATTTCGTGACTTGTCCAAAGCAAACACAGCCTGTGATGCATGCTGGGACTTCAAGACTTCAACCTACTGCCAACCCAAATAAGGTAAGCAGATATATATTATACATTTGAGTGAATTTACCTTGTATCAGAAGTTAATACATTTATGTCTAGGACTATATCATGTACTGAAAGAATCCCAGATTTTAAGCAATTATGTTTAAACCCCACAGTCCCCGAGTTAATCAGGAAAACACCTCTAACACTTGTCGAACAGACTGTCAGCACACATTAAATCTTTTCTAAATCAACAGAAGGTTTAGGGCCACACTGCTGCCTTTAATCTACAAAACTCCAAATGTTTTAACATAAAGTGTCAGCGGAGGGCTGTACTGTAGAGTGTGTGTATGTGTGGAGGTCAGGCTGAGGTCGTCATTCACAAAAACAAGTGCAATTAGAGCGATGACTCAACTTGTTCGCATAATTCACGAAAAACTGCACCTCGTAAAGCGGGCTGTTAAACTTTAAAGCACATGCGATTACTCAGAATTGCTCCAGAAATTGATTTATTAGCTCGGGTGTGAGGCTGTGTGAGCCGACTGCCATCTGACCTCCAGCTGAATGAATAATCAACAGGCTCCCCGAGCAAGCAGATGTTTGAAAGTGTTGCTGTTTTATCAGCGCCGTAATGCGAACAGGCATGAAACCAGATTAAATTAAATGATGTGAGGACAGACAGCTGTGACACATTTGGACTTTGCTGCTTTCCCTCTTTTGTGCTAATAGCAGCTTATGTTCCCGGACATAAAAGACACCTAACACTGTTTATGATGAATAGGGAGAGAAGGTGCTGAAATGTTTCCTTTTTTTTTTTCTTGCATGAAATAAATCATAAAAGTTAAATATCCTCTGGAAAACGACAGCTTTACAAATAGCATAAATCTAAGGCTGTTTTTCTTCGGGCTGATGTTGCACCACTGGCTGTTTTGTAAGACGGAGTAATCTTTAGGGAGGTGAATGATAGTCCCAACGCTTCAGCCCTTTTTCTCTAATTGCTGTTTAATTTCTTGCCTTGCTCTCGATTATGAAGTGTAGCCGGTCTAATGAAGCACAGATGAGTTGTTTATGAACTCTGTGCACTTTCTCTTGTTGGCATAGAAAAGTATAACATTTATTAAGAAAATGATCTCACCTCAACACTGATTTAGTAGCTCCATATAATAAGGTTAACAATCACATGATCAACAAGTGGTTTGTTTTACCATTGGGTCTTGAATTGACAGATGACGTTAAAATGTAAAAAAGAAGTGCTGTGTTTATATAGTGTGCGTAAGAATGGCAGAGGTGTAAAGGGTGCTAAATTATCTGACTCAAATGGTGAAATTGTACTTAAAGGTTCAGTCTGTGATATTTAGTGACATCTAGTGGTGAAGTCGCAGATTGCAACCAACTAAATACAGCTACAGAAAATGAAGCGATTCTAGTTCATTCTGCTTTTCTCACTTATTCCCTCTAGAACGTTCTCATAGAGTTTTGCGATGGTGTGGGTGTGTGATTTAGAACATAACCGCTGTGAAACAAATAATGTTGTATTTTTCTATTTCACTGCTTTATTTTTCTCACTAAAGCCACTCGCTTTTACCACCACTCTCTCTTTAAAATGTACTGTGAGTAAAATGGTACTTTGACTTTTTCCATATTCATCAGTTTTATTAAAATGTTTATACCCATCATTTATAGCACGACCTCTATTAGATCTGACATCAGATAAACACCACGTTAACTGAGAAGTGTGATTGTAACTTCCATCCCTGAAGGTTAATTTAGCCATAAACACAACTTGGCTGATGTTAAAATACGTACACTAAGTAAAATGTGAACACTGTTAAGGTTAAAGGACAATAAACACAGTTGTACATGTGAAAAACAAACTGTCACTTAAACATCACATTTGTCTCACATCTTACATGAATGACTGCTGAATGTCGCTTAACAACTAAATGTAACTCTAGGTCGTAATAGGCTGCTGCATAAATGACTTAATGGTCTTGTTTTTTTATATTAGGGTAGAACAAAACAAGGTAGAACAGCTTTTTACAACATTTTTGGCAGCTCTAAGCGATGATAATAATGAATACTGTGCTTGTAGAAACTGCTCTTGTGGCTTTTCCAATCGTTTAAGTGTTTCCAGCTCGCAGTAAGTGATACTTTAAGGTGGACGACGGTTGGTTTTGTACATGAAGTGGTGCTCGTTGTGCGTTGTTGTGTCTGCCCCGAGGAGCTGTCGTCTCAAGTGTGTTTTTTTTTTTTTTTTGCCAGAACTGTCACACTTTTCAGGAACAATTAGAGAAAAGAAAGTAAATTGTTCCCAGGCACTTGGATTGCTGTCCTCGCGACATCTGCCACCGCAGTGCGGATGATAGATTCCTCCTTCATTAGCCAGGGGTGTGGGATTACCCAGTGAGAACACATTAATCACCACTTTCTGTGGCAGCCTGAATGCACTGCGCTTTGTTAGAAAAAAACTTTTTTTCCCTGACGTGTCACTCTTCTCTTGTGACAGGCCACAATCAATCATGTTGATTGACAGCACTGATAGGTTACACTGTTTACACAATGTGTAATGAAAGATCATGTTACCCACTATTGTTGTTAGTGAGACAACTCTTTTGGGCTGAATCTGATTTGTGTGGGTGCACTGCTACAAAGACACGCAGACTTTCCCTTTATGTTGATGTTTTCTTAATTTTTCTCTCACCAACTCACAAACACAGGCCAATGAATATGCATACATTTATGTTCATGGTCAATAATATATATATTAATGTGACTGACCATATTGTAATTCTGTCATCGTAATTGCATTTTTTTTGGTACACATGATGTAATTTGCATGCCTGTACGCCCTGAAAGAGGGATCTGTCCGCCGGCATTAGGTTTTCAGGTTGTCCGTCCATCTGCCACAAACATTCACTCCGACTCAAGGATGAACTGATTAGAATACAACGGTCAAAGGTCACTGTGCCCGCACAAAACACATTTTCATATGCTTATTATGACAGAATTTGACACAAATGTGTAATAGGATAAAATTATGGTGATGTGATGGCATTTTATATCCAAAAGGTCAAAACTTCACTGTG
The DNA here is from genome assembly GCA_037367275.1 of Coranthus polyacanthus. NCBI lineage: Eukaryota > Metazoa > Chordata > Actinopteri > Kurtiformes > Apogonidae > Coranthus > Coranthus polyacanthus. The sequence continues at coordinate 17,707,209 of JAPQRN010000012.1, forward strand.
ACATAATGTTCTGCAAAAACACTTTTATGACCACTATTCAAAGCCATAACTCAGGAACAGGAGAGCAATTAGCCAAGTTTCCATATAATTGCAAAGCAGATTTGAAGAAAAGAGATCACAGTATAGGGTATGTTACGCATGGCTGTAATAAACGGAGAAGAGCATGCTGTTTTTCATCTGTGATGGGGTTTTTTTTTCATGGATGAGACCTAGAAATAATTTGGTTTTCTCATCAGTCCACACTGCCTGTTGCTACACGCTACGACATGTTTTCACGTTTTATGGGAATCTATGGTAAGACACTGAGGAAACAGCTGATGAGTCTTGTGAGTTAAATGTTCACTACATCAGAACTTATTCAGAAAAGGTTTTTCCATTCCCCATTAAGTGAATTCACTCTTTTGAAAAAAAGGCAAAAGCCACCTCAAACCTTTGGGAAACACTCACAGATATTTGTCACCATTTTTATAAACCAAACAACTACTCGATTAATCAAGAAAACACCCCTAAAATAAACAATAGATAGAGCGACCACAGGAAAGAAAGATAAAGATAGGACCGTAACATTAACTCTTGTCTTAACACCGACGAGTATAATAGCATCGACTGTATTGAATGAACTAAAGCAGGTTTAGATGTTTATCTGTACACATTTCAAGTATCCTTTCGGGAAACAATTGGTAGCAACTTCACTGCATAACTCTGTTACCTTTAATTTCACAACAAATCAATCAATAATAATACAGTGAAAATACATCTGTATTGACAGCTGGAGCTTGTGTCAGTGTAATAAGGAACAATTACTGTCTACAGCCGCTTGTATTGATTTAAAATCATTTGTGCACTCTGTGATGCAGAGAAAAACAGTTGAAGGTTACATATCCTTTGCAAGGTTGTCGGAACGAGACTGTTGTTCGCAGAGAAGATGCTGGTGTATGTCAGACAGAAGGTCGACTGTTTTTCCCTTTAGTCCTTTAGTGTTTCTCTGCAGCGTTTCTCTGCAAGGGCACGAAGTGGGCACGTTCTTGTCAAAGTACATGTGTTCGTTCACTTTTTTTCTGCCTGGAAATCAGGCCGAGGAAGGACGCCTACCACACAGTACCAACAGCGTCTTAATGAGAAATGTATTAAACTTTCAGGAGCTGTAATACCTAAAACACTCATACATCAGTTTAATGTGGACAGTTTGGTAATTGTGCTCTGCAGCGATCAATCAAGAGCAGCCCCTGAGTTATAATTAGCTCCTTCAAATTGATGTATTGACCATTTATATTGAAGTTCTTTGTTATTGGACGTTTTTCATTGGCCATCTGTCTCTCACTTTCATCACTAATCCGAGCCGTTTACCTGCATGACCGGGCAGATGATTTCACAACACCCATGGCCTGGGGGTCACGCTGTGGTCACTGTAGAGATTTGTAGCTGTTCAAGTAAATGTAATCCCTGCGAGACAAAGCTTCAGGCTTCAGCTGATTTAAAACACTTAATTTGCTGCATTTTTGTCTACTTCTGTGACAAGCTCAATGAATCAAGTTAAACCGCAGTCAGTGAATGCAGAGTCGTATGGAGGTTGACCATTTACTCGCTCTTTTCCACATTAACGCGACATGATGAAAACTACAAAATACAAACATATTCAACGTCTCGGCACATACGCCTCTGTGAACATCAGTACTCTATTTATATATAATTAATATTGCTTTAACATTTCCACACTCACAAGTAGAAACTTACATACTTCTTCACGGATGTCTATAAATGGTCAAATGATGTCAACAAAGGCAAATATATAATTACAGTGTATGATTAAAAGGCTAAATCCACCGTTACGTCCCACAAGCAGCTAAACAATCCAATACTGACCAATCACAGATGTCCTGCTGTAATGTTTTTGTGCCTCGGTTGCACCTGTTGTCCACTCTCATATTTCAGATTCAGGCTCCAGTATGTACGAGTGGTTTGTGAAGAGGAAGTCAAATTCTTCTACTACTCTTTGTTTACAGAGTCTCCGGAGCCGCTCGAAGAACTAGACTGGGCTCACAAGCACTGTATGCTGTCGCTAAGCAGACTTTGTAGAAGCCGTCCAATCAGAAAGCTGGGTCTTAAAGAGACAGACAATAAATTGGCTTTTGAACAGGGACTGCATTAAAGGCTAGTATGGGATAAATAACAGGTTTATAAACTGTTACCATGCTAATCTATTCTAGTAGAGCCCCAGTATAAAAATATGGACCTCTAAAGGGGTAGAAGAGGTTTCTTTAATTGCCATATTTCATGGCTAAAACTGCTGGTTGGTAGAATTGGCAGGCGGTTTCTCAGTTTGACTCCTTTTTAGCACAGAATTGGCAAGATCTCACAAATATTTTGGGAATTGGTTGAACTTCACATTCATTTTTGTCACTGGAAGATCATAAATTTCTGGAGGGGAAAAGCTTTTCATTTTAAAAAGTACTATTTGGGTATTTTCATTTTAGCCCTGAGCAGAATTTGAGATGTTTTTTGAGCTTTAACCGTCATGTTGAATGACTCATATGGAAATATGCCATTATTTGGCAGCGGTGGACACGTCTCTTCCTCCTGGGCATCCGAGATAAGCTGTATTATTTTACATCTCATGAACGTCAGTGGTGTCTTTCCTTTTCTGGTATCACACTCTATTCAGAGAATTTTATACTCCCAATCATTTGATACAGTAAAGTACCTGTCTGACCCAAATGAAGGTGTGATACTTTATGTCCTTCCAGACGTCAGACAGCCGTGGAGATTGGTTTGCAGAAATATGATGAGGGGACATAAACCTACCGAACTCGCTGCCCTTTTCTTGCAAAAGAGCTTTGTTTCCGATCCTCATCTACAGCTTGTCCTGCTGCAGCCGTTTTCCAGTAAAGCTTTCACTTTAAGAGGAACATTAATCCACTTTTATATGGGAATGTCACATCTCATTGAATTTATTAAGATGTCTTTGGCGAAGCACCTTTTTTCAGTCTTTTAGATTAGACCTCTAGGACTTTTGTTGTTACACCCAGGGCAGTGCTGGACGTAAACTTGACTTTGTTGCTCACGTTATATTCAGCACTTAGTTAGATTACAGTCCACGCGACAGAAAGTGACAGTATCCGGAGGAGATAAAAGCCGCTGTGCCAACTCATTCCCACCCACATTGCTGCAGGAAGAGACATCAATTCTTACCTGTCATCTTTACCCCAGTACACTGTCTCATTACGATTATCTCTCAAATACACACAGTGCATAAAAGCCACAGTAAATCAGATCCTCTTCTTTCACAGACTGGGCTTTAGTACTCTAATGAAGCCCAGTGATCCGTTGAGGAAATGGTGTACATTGTCAAGAATTTTGTTAAATTCTCTGCACATATAATTAGAGGGTTAAAAATATTTGGTTGTTTTGATAATTACACTGTAAAGTATAGATTTAGGTATGGATGAAGTGTCCCTGAATTGTTGCTGCTAATGCTTTTAGCGACACAAGTGTCAGATTTAGCTCCTGAGATTAGTTCATCTGATTCCAAACGGTCAAAGAGGATATAATCTTGTTATTTTATTGTTAAGCGGGTTGTGTATTGCCAGGTTTGTGAATTTTGCCTGCTTTCCTGCAGAGTGAACGAGTGATGTTTAAGACCTGATGATGTGTTTACCCTCAGGCCGTATGTGTTTTGTGATCGCCTAATAAACATTGCACACACATACCTGCACCGCTTCAAAGATAGCGTCTGTGTGAATCAACAGCTTGAAGTTGAAGCCAATGTGGAAATATCTTAAGGTGTAATATCGCTGACAGCCACTAGACGCTGGCTCCAAATGACCCCATTCAAAGAGCCTCAACTTCTCTCTGGAAATACTAAGTTGGTATTTTTTTTTCCCCAGGAGTCATTCTGGTCTCATTTGCTTTATTTGGACCCTGTAAATGTACTGGTGGTCGTTTTGTTTTAGGGCTAATGGAAGGCTTTGATGTCTACCATGTGGGCTTTGATTAAAAGGTTTATTGCATTATATGGTCCATGAACTAGCTTGCTAATTAGTATGTTTATACATTACACAAAGTTGACATTACTGTTATAAAATAAATGGCTACTTCTGGCTGCCAAAACCCAAGACGGTGACAGCCAAAATGCAAACCCAAGGCATCAAAATGAAATTCCATAAATCGTCACAGTGGCTACGTCCACTTCTTACCCACAATCTATGGCTGTAACCGTACATATAATTGGGTGTCATCAGTGTAACAGTGGTATTGGGTATTATGTTTGGTAATTGACATGACCGAGGGCAATGGGTAAATGAAAAACAGTAACTTATACAGTACTCTCTATAATATATTACAGACGCATTGCCCTTTGTAGAATAACAAATTCTCACTATGGATATTGGTCATCTAACAAAAACACTATTACATCCAAGTCTTTGCACATGGTGTACAGCTCTTTTAGCAGGGACCCCTCTCCGACTCCTCTTGGGTGGTCTCTTAAGACGACTTTCTCTGTTTGCCTACCTCCTGCTTGACGGCCATTGTAAAATGCCAACAGAGCACAACAGCAAGACACACACTCCTGAGGAGAGAGCCACAAAACACACTCTGAAGCTTGAAGCTTTTGGCGTCTGCCTCACTCCTTTAAAGAGACTGTTAAATATGAGTCAGCTGTTGTGCTTGGGACTCCAACAACAGCTTTAATTCCTCTGCCTCCCCCTCCTTTGCTTAAAAGGGGGCTTTGTGCCTGTAGGGCCCCCATCAGTTACCTGCTGACAGGCCGAGCATGACTGATGAGCTGCCTGAGGCGCCCCAGTATACTTTGTCAGCTGCTCATAATTTATACATCTTATCTCCGTCAGAACAAAAGACAGAGTGCGGCTTTATGGAAATGAAAACAGAGACTTGTTTAGACTCCAGCATGTGGAGTGAAGTGGAGTGATCCTACTGATAGCTGTTTCTCTCTGCGAGCAAGACGAGCTGCCTTGTCTGACTGTGGGTGCTCCACACCCATCCTGTCTGCCCACACCTTCATATGTGTGTATGAGTATGTGTGTTTGTGTGTGTGTGGTGACCCTCAGAGGCCGTGTGAGGTCGTTCAGGAAGTGTATGGCTCCAGGTGTCAGGTGACGCTGACATAAAACACACAACTGTGTTGTAACATGTAAACAGTGGCGAAAATTAAGCGTTTTTATCAAAGCGCTCAAGTGAGTTACATTACTTGAGTATTTACCTTTTATGCTCATTTCACAGCGAGGTACTTTTTACTTCATTACTTTAATCACACATTTAGTGACTACTTCAGTACAACTATAAACCAATTGATTAGTCAGTGGTTAAAGGCCAGAAAATGGCAACTATTTTATTAATGAACTTTTGGACCAAATAGTTCTGTGGACGCAATGCAGACTTTTTTTATATATCAACCTCACTTCTACATACTACAGTAAAATGGAGGACACCGTAATCGGAGTAGTGTGTTTGTTATGTGTTGAAGGTTTCAATGATGGAGTTAGGAAGTAGATATGCCAAGAAAAGGCATGATGAAAGGCTGATTTTAACAGCTTTTGGTTACATGGCTAATGATTTACCAGTTTGCTGGTTCACTGTTCATTGTGTGAGTCCAGGTACCATTGGTGGAGCCAAGGGATGGCAACGGCTTTGGCCACCCCACACAACCAATAGGGAGGTCCGTTACAGGCCTATGCACATACTCATAGAACTGGAGTTATATAACAACCGTTCCAGAGTTTTTTTTTTGTCTATTGAGGGTTACATAAAGAAGCCTATTATATGGGAGTCGTCATGATGTACTTGGAGTCTCCGTTGCCTGTAAATGATAAGAATGAAGGACCAAAAGAAAATGACTATTTGGTTTACAGTGATTTGTCACACAGGAAAAAGAGACATCACTTTCTTTGATATTCCAATCTGAGTAATGTCTCAGTCTGGCCATCCCTATAAAAATTGTCTGGCTCCGTCACTGCGGTGTTGGGGAAAGTACCTATCCTGAATTGATTAGTCAGTAGTTGGAAGACAGAAAATATTTGGCTACTATTTTAATAATGGACTATAAAATCCTCCAAATAAGTACCTTTGCTTTTGATACTCTAAGCACTTTTTGCCATAATAGTGCTACTACAGAAGTGGCTCTACTTAAAAGCTGCAGATGCTGAAATTTGCCAGAAAATATTAACCTTATGCAGCTCTCTGCTCTCAGTCCAAATCAAAAGACTAAATAAAAGATAAATAACCTGAAGCCCCTTTTTCAGGCTTCCATGTTGAGCCGCCGAGTCGAGCAGCAGAGTCACACAACTGGTAATTACAGCTGTCAGTGTCGTATTTAACCCCACCTACCTGTCTAAAAACATCTACGAGCTGCAGAAACCTCCTGTCACGGAGTAGATGTTCTACAGCCTGAGTCCAGAGAAGCGGTTGGAGTTCTAGTTTCCTGACAGACCACTTGAATAAAAAATATCCAAATAAATATTGTGTACTGCAGCTTTAAGTATAGTTTTGAAGACAGGACGAACATTTGTTTTTTGCTCTGGAATTGTCACCTTCCCATAAACACCACAGCATATTTAGAGCCACACCGGTTATTTGACCAGTTCATTTTTATATACCTAAAAGGTTTTGATATTTACATATAATCAAATATACCTTGAGTGTGAAAGCGCTGCTTAACCCACTGAAAACCAATCTACGCAGCTGCTTTTTAGCCATTTTACACGTCATTATTGCCTGCTATGACAGGCAGGTGTTTTAATAAATGACGCGGGGCATAAAAGCTCCAGCTCGATAACAGAGTTGTAAAAGGCTCAAAAGTAAAAGTCCAATTAATTCTCTGTTATTAGATGGCAGGCAGTTGTAGTACTATTTGGATTAGATGGACACGAAGCGCGTTGGATCATAAATATGAAGACTAATGTTGGAAAACGTCTGGTACTTTGATTAAAAAGTAAAAGGTACGAGCTTGTACACTTACTAATGTTAGAAGAGGCTCAACATCTGAGCAGTGAAACAGCTTGGGTAAACTTCAAAGCAGGTGAAAATGTTTTCAGAAAGCTTGTTTTTTTTTTGGTTCATAGCACTTGAGTCAATAAATCCATTGGCCATTTATTGTTTGTTTATTTAATTTTCTGACATTTTCTGAATTGGCACTTGAAACTACTTAAATCAGCTGGAAATGTCCCAAAATATATATTACAGATACCTGTGAGGGGAGTCGATACATCATAATGAATGGGATATTGATGTGAACCATGTGGAAGACACTGCAGAGAAAGGCAATTTATCACTGCCAGTGGAGGGTGGATTTCTCTCCAAACGCTGTGCTTTGGTGTGTGATATTAAGAGTGATTCATTCACTGACTCATCCTCAACTACTTTGTCAGATTCAAATTGTCCTGCCAGCTCTTTTTGTTTTACTTTTCTCATGGCCTCGAACAAAACGTGGGATGTGCACTCACTTGCAGCGGTTGACACGGCCACAGAAAACACACTAGTCTGCCTGCTTTTGCTTTGTTTTGTGTACTGTCAGTAATGAGATACTCGGTCTGTAATGGGTCTCAGAAGGAGATAATCCTTAGTATTGTAGTTTCACCGTAGACGCTCGTTGCTATTTCGGTTATGACATTCTTTGTTTCGACTTCCACAAAACATTTGCAACTGAATTTTCCGTCCTCCATCGGCTGAATAGCAAAGACGCCACTCTAAACATACACAAAAGATGATATTTAAATCTTGTGTGTAATAAGAGAGAGATAATCCTGAACAAACAGTGACTCTGAGGAGACCTCGCCCAGACAGGTGTGTCTGCCGAGGCGATGAAGGACTGCATTATCCCGCTTTCTTTTGTTCTCCAGCACTTTTATTTGCATTTTATCTACAGACAGCCCATTATGTACTGGAGTGCCCATACAGTTTCCTTTTTCAGAGCCGTAACAAGCAACCAGCTGTAACTATCAAGCAGAGGAATGAGCAGATATCTAAACTGTTCGGCTGATATCTTTTTTTGTGGATTCTTTTCGTTGCACTCGGAGCTGGCCGGGCAGTGGATCATTTGCACCCCAGTGACAAGTACATCATCATCCGCCTGTAACCTTAGCTTTGAGAGATGATGCAGGCTTTGTTCTCCGCCAGGCTCACTTGGGGATGTTTGGCAGTGTGCTGATAGATATGATTATCCTTAATGTCAGTGCATAGCACCATCCCTGATAACAGATTCTCTCAGTAGAATCCACCCTGCTTATCTCGCTGCTATGTCGTTAGGATGAGGCTGCCTTTCTGTGTGGGGAGATGCACTGCAGCCCTTCTCTTTTCTTCCAGACTTTTGAAGCTGGTTAAGTACAAGTTCAACATAAATGTGCTTTGTGTAATTTGTTGCGTACGATCCCAGCTACACATTTCAGCAGGTGTGATGATGTCAAAGAGTATATATCATGCATTTTATTTTACTATTTTAATATTTATAATGTTATGATGACATTTATACTTTGTCCACACTGATATGGATATTATCTTCTGCACACAAATCGGTGTTGATGAAAGGCCACTCCAGCTGAGATTGCCTTTTAAAGTGCAGACTTTTTTTAAAACTTAGGTTTTTGTGTATCCACGTGGTCGTGCAAAAGGAGAGTTTGGGAATGTTGTTGCTTTGTGTGATGAGCATGAGTCTGAAACAACAACATCAACAACAACGGTACATGTTTACAACTTCACTTGGCAATGCTACACCATCTCGTCACACATGAATCACATTTTTTCAATTCACTATAGCACCTTGGGCCAGAAAAAGGTAAAAAGAGATGTCAAATTACTATAAATGAATAAATAATTAGCTATGTCGTTTCTGTTTTACCGGTAATAAAATGAGCTCATGACGCCGGCTCAGAATGTTCTTCTCTGGTGTTTGATGTACCGTTTGTATAGACTTTATCGCCAACAACAGGCCAAGCATGCTTGTTTGCAGTATTTGTAGCTGTTTTTTGTGTTGCAAACGGAACTATCCCCTCAGTAGACAAGGCCTTAATGTGGTCACTGTTACAAACGTTGGTGGACATTTGTAAAATAACTCAAAACTCAGGCTTCAGCTGCTCTGACACTGATGTTGTTTCCTACTTTCCAAGTGAATTGACAACATGTACGCAGATTTGCCAACGTAGCATTTTCTTGCTGGATTTGGCAGCTTTTTTTCCCCAAAAATCTAATCTAATGACATTTTGTGCAAATTTCAGCTCCTCTGCCTTGAAGTCCCTGTGAAACACCTAGCGGAGCGCTATTTGCTTTTGCATATTTACATGTTTCCTGTAAAAACAGGAATCTACGTAGGAGGCTGCTCTGATTGGCCGACTCCAACTGTGCGGCAACGACCCATAAAGACCCAGTGATGACCCATAACTGCTTGTAGGTCCTCTGCAGCGAACATAAAAATTGGACGCAAAATTAGTACGCGCCCCGACTGACGGATGAGTCAACAAAATATTTTTAGTGTTTTGAGGAAATAATACATGCAAACGGACTTTTTTTGGTCATAGTTGGGGCAGATACTAGCATATAGGTGACATGTAGCACAAGACATAAATAAATATAAATACACTTTAACATTGATTTCAATTCAATGGGGACTTTAAAGACAGTAAAAGTTCTGTGAATGTGTCTCTGGAGGACTGAACACGGCTACTAGTCCAAGCGCTATTAGCTCGTTCAAACAAAAGAATAAAAAACAAATAAATTAACAAGCATTCATCTTCTAATGTTTGTTTACGGAGCCTTCGGCCAGTGGGAGAATGGGCGGGGCTTACAAGCGCTGCGATCTGTTTGTAAAACGCTGGCCAATCAGAACAGAGTGGCCGGTTTCAGACGCAGGTCGAACTGAGGGGCTGCATTACAGATCAGTATAACACAAATAAGGACTTATATTAACTCTGAATCATGCAGAGCTGTTCTAGTACAGCCCCAAATTTAAAAACACTGACATTTATAGAATTGTATTGAACATTTCCAGACTGTAAGAGAGATAGACAAGGCAAAGTGCATGATCTTACCATATTGTGTTTAGACTCATCATCACCGTTGGATACGTATTTTCTCCACCAGAAGGGTCACCAGGTCCTAATCCTTAAAAACAACAAACAAAACAAAAAAAAACATGTCTTTGAGTTTGTTTCAATGCTTGAAATCAGTTCTCCGAATATCAGTGGGGTCATTAGGCTACACATAAGATTATGATCTCCTTTTGGAAGAAGCTATGCCTGAAAATAACAGTTTATCAATATCATTCACTCTGCTGTTACAAGTTAACAGATTTCAAAACTGAACTTTCAACCATTGTGCAAGTTTCAAACAAAAATCTTTTCTGCATCACTTAGTTGCATTTCCAGCTGCTATTAGTTGGCAACACTTCTAACTGACACAACATGTCTTGTTCTTAGGCCAAAAATGCAAAAGACAAAAATATATATATATATTCTATGTCAACACTCTCGATCTCATCCATTCTTTGTTGTCTAGTCTTTGTACGTTCATAGATTGGAGTCATAAAGTCTTGAAATTTTCACGAAGGTTGAAACATTCTCAACGTGACTTTATAAAATTCTTCTCACGTATTGCCTGAATGCACCATTAGACGCCTCTGTTGGACATGTTGTGAAAGTTTATCTTCTTTTTATGTGTGTGTAATCCTTTGGCAGCTGGAAAAGTCTGAGATTTCTTAATTCTCCCCTTAAAATAGTTTGCAGCTGTGTTCGCGGGAGACAACCTCACCTGACACTTGTGTAGGGGTGGAGGTGGAGGTGGAGGCTGGGTGTTGATGTTGTAGTGGTGGTAAAGGGGGCAGAGGAGGAGGAGGAGGCCTGAGGGGGGGAGCAGAGGATCCTGTTCAGCTCCACTCAGCAGCTCGGTGATGAGCCTGCAGGAGAGGACTGTGTCTGCAGATTAGAGCCAGGAGATGAGACAGAGGCCTGGAAGGGGTTGAGAGGAGGGTTAGGAGAGGAGGGGAGGCGGGGGGTCCAGACCTGGGAATGCCAGCTGCCAGACAGTTCACCATGTGCAACACATGTCTCTCAGCACCTACTGTTCCACTATGCAAAGCCCCCTCCACCATTAAGATGACAGAACAGTTCATATCCTGCGCCGGGATGATAGATATGTCATATCTCTGAAAACCCTGTTTGTCTTCCACAGGTGTATGAGCTCGTTTTTTCTCCCAGCCGACAGCGCACATGGCACTTTTCGACACTCTTTTCCCGATAGTGATTTGGCATGCAGACAGTATCAAAGGGGAGATCTTTCCCATGCAATTATGGCAGAAAATAAAGGTGATGAGGTGTGTCATACAAAGGAAAGCAAAGGATCAAAAGGGCTGGAATGAAAGCTGATTACAATGAAGGGAGAAGCTTCCACCCACTGAATACCACAGTGGTGTGTAACTCGGCGTCAGTAAATAAGCAAACTAATAGCTCACCTTTAAAAAAAAACTATTGCTTTTATCTGTTTGTAATAATGACAGTATTTTCCAAACACAAAAACCAGGCAATACCAAATGAAGAGCGAGTAAAATAATGCATATCTTTATTAATGTAATCTGTTTTCAGAAAGTAGGAAGAAATGCCTGTCACAATTTCCCAGAGCCCAAGGTAGTTGTTTCAGATGGCTTGTTTTGCCAAACAAAAAGCTCGAAACCCGAAGATATTTTATTCACAATAACATAATTTAAGATAAAATCAGAAAATCCTAACATTTGAGAAGCCGGGCTTATTAAATGTTTTGCTGTCCTTATTAACAAACTAATCTCTTTCGATCGACTAATTAACTAGAAATAATCTAAACGCTTTAATTGTGTATGTGCCTCAAAAGTAAATTTAAGACAAAGATGGTTTCTCACAGATTTCACAGGTGATAGACCTGAAGGTTAAGGCTAGAAATACTCATATTGTTTCTTATTGTCAATAAATCCTATGAAAAGACCAAAACCAACAATTTCTAAATCCATCTATCAATACTTTTCCACTTCCCCACCCTAGTTTGTGACTCTTAGCTTTAAGCCCAGTGGAAAATATTACAAATATATAGTCAAAAGGCTAAATTGTAACAGCTGTAGTTTTTATGTTTATTATGCCGAGGCATTATATTTTCCGTCTGTCCCGTTCTCATGAGAACAGGATCTCAGGAACGCCTGGAGGGAATTTCTTCAAATGTGGCAGAAATCTTCACTTGGACTCAACGATGAACTGACTGATGATGATGGCTGAAGAAATTTTGGCAGAAAAATGTGAAGGGTCAAGGTCGCGACTGTGTGTCACATTTGATCGGATACTGAACTGGTGACTAATCGCGGGTGTCGACCGTCAAACCGTGATGACTGAGTAGATCGTCTGTGCTGCCGGGTTCAACGCGTGTGCGAAGCATCCACTTTTTAGAATTTGTAGTTTTCTTTGAGGCAGAATCCATATATTTGAAGCATCGTCTACTGTCATGGCTTCAACTTCGTGGTCGATCAGTTTCAGCTTTTTTTGGCTGTTTTTTTTTTTTTTTTGGTTCTCTCCATGAACGGATTCACTCAGCAGAACAAGAAACAAAGCTAAGGAAGTTCTTTTAAATCAATTTTATTTGATCAGTTTATCCCTTTATTACAAATCACAGTCTGTACAGCAAACAACCCTCAACTGTACCCTGAATATACCTTTCATTAAAACCCTTCAAAGTCAGACGTGGATGTAAACGGAAAACATGGGGAAATGTGTTGGGGACTATTTTCAGCAGCGGAATAATCTACATCTGGTGCAGTAGTGAGTAATAAGCTGGTGTATGTGAGTCCAAATAAACTTCAGTGTATGATCATAGTAATGAACGGCTGCGCTGTGTTTCTCACTGATGTGTTTTTAATAGTTTTTGGACAACAATGGAGCGCTGTGGCACAGAGGAAGGAGATGTATAGTATAATAAGACCTAGGAGGATCAATTCACTGTTGGTCTTTTTAAGTTACTTGTTGACAGTAACAAATATGATAAGTACTGCCAGGTGAGTCCTTTAAGTCTGCTGTTGTTGACAGGTCGTAATAAAGTCAACGTGATAAATTCATAGCACTTTGAGAACAAACTGTGATTTGAGCGCGGTGCTGTAAATCTGTCTGAGTCGATGGCGGGTCATTTCTCCCGGCTGTCAGACGTAGTGTGTGATTGTTAATGAGCGGCCTCTCACAAAGCTGATTCTGTACTCTTTCTTTTATTGCTAATAATGCATGATTGTTCTCTGTAATCCGCCGCACAGCTTCTCTTTCATCTCTTCGAGGAGATAAAAAAAAAGAAAAAAGAAAAAAAAAAAAGCAGATTTGTTGGTCAGGCAGCTCCATGCCATGCTTAGACGGCTCAACTCTCTCAACAGGATTTATCCGCTGTTGTTATGACTAATACTCTGTGGATTACAAGTTACTGAGAGGTCACCTATCGCTTCGACTTCCTGTGACAGAGGCTTCACTTCGCTGTCTCTCCCCGACCCCTGAAATTTCCGTCAAATGGTGAATGACAGGTCGCTCATTCACCGAAATCTTTCCTAAAAGCTTTTTCTCCTTTGAGCTGAACGTGTCACTTTGTCTAATTCAGACTCGAAAATCTGCAGCTGGTGAAATAATGAATTAGGTTGATGGACAGACCTATAACCCCGCCATCTACTGACACCCCGCTGCTCCTGAACACTGCTAGTGATTTAGCACCTCACCGGGGCAAGATGGGGGAATTGAATTTATTCACAGAAAAGTGGCAGCTAGCACTGACTCATTTAGCCTTCGTGCAGCGGAGCGTGTCATCATTCGTCAACAAGCTGTAAAAGGGCAGAGGAAGTTCACAGACCGCAAATAGTTACTTATTTACGCGTAAATATTTATAGATCTGAAGTTGCCGTTTGGTGGTAATAAACTGAGCTGAGCTTCATTATTTTAGCTTCTGATTTATATATTAAAAAAAAGCCGATTATGAATTCTCCTTCACAGTGGAGTTTCTGGCCTCTAGTAACTTGCTCCCCCCCCCCCCTCTAAAATAGTCAAGTCCTTACAGGGCTGATAGGTTTTAGACTGATGCTTAGCAACAGCATTCCTGTGCCTTAAGTAGCAGTAAGCCCCTCACTGCACCCTTTGATGTGGCTGTCAGGGCAGATTTATTTCCTCTTAACACATTGTCTTCTTGTCCACTTACATAAAGGGATGAAAGGGAGTGATGTTTACACTTTTTTAGTTGTAATTAAATTGTGTTGCTCATGATTTTTCAGGTGATGTGAGACGTACATGCTTGCGGATCATAGCAGGGAGGTCTGACAAAGCAGCTTAATTTAAATTTGCCCGCTGACATTTGAACGCCGATGTCAGGCTCCTTTAAGGCTCGGAGGATGTCTTGTTGCGTGATGACCAGAGAAATCTAGTCAAAGCTAATGTTTGCATTTGTTTTTTTATCGTTTTGTCTCTGTTTAGGCAGTAAAGCGTCATATTTCTATGAACTGCAGCTTTACCTGTAATGTTATCTTACTTAAGAGAAAATATTTCAGTCGCGGGGAATCTGGGTTATTATAGTTAAGGAAAACTATGACCGAAACCAATACTAGCAGTGAAAGATTTTGAAATGAGTTAAATAAAAATGACAGATAAACAGTGCAGGATGAAAAAAATGAAATCAGTGCAGGTAAATCTGCTTTGTTTTCATTTCCCCCACTTTTTCCTAATGTAAATGATGAAGAACGAAGATGACACATTAATGAACTAGTTCCATTTTATAATAAACAATGGTGTGGTGAAGCATATTTTATGTCCTGTATTCTTTCATCCTGCCCTTTTCAGCTTCTATAAATCAAGGCTTTGCACATAATACCTGAAGAACTAACAACAAAACTAAATGAAAAAAATCAACTAAAATGAGTAAAATCCCTGAATAAAAAACAACAACGTCCTCAAAAAATGGATCTAAAGCTAAACTGGAATTAAAAAAAAAACAAAAACAACAAAATGAAAGGCTAAATAAAAATAAAACCTCACGAAAATCTCTGTAATAACCCTGCAGAGGATACAGTTCTCAC